>JADBJO010003546.1:20000-27500 GCA_016801955.1 Conus betulinus
ACACACACACACACACACTGGATATGTCTCATACTTGTGTCTCAAAGACACACATATTGTGGGGCATCAGAGGAGCTTGGAAAGATGGCTGAGAACTGTCAGGGAATGCTGCTGCTTTGTGGGATGGAAGCAGAACATGGGAAGTTGAAAGTTGGGTCGCCAGATATGGAAGATAAGAAGGTGGATGTCGGGTTGCCAGAGGTGGAAGATGGGTAGCTGGATGTCGGGTTGCCAGAGTGGAAGATGGGTAGCTGGATGTCGGGGTTGTCAGAGATGATACAGGGGTAGCTGGAGGATGGGAGTAGACCCATGTGTTGTTCCAGGTGGTGTTGGTAGCTGTTGACCTGGGGGCAGGATGGAGGTCTGAGGACTGCTGTGGTGATGAACAACGAGTGAGACTAGTATCTCTTTGGTGTTCATACCGTAGCTGGGAGGCCAGGGTGTGCGAGGACTGCATCCAGCTCTCGCCACATGGTCTTAGAATGGGCGTCTTCAGCAGTGGTTGTCTGCAGTATTTTGGGTCGGCGTATTTGAGGCTGTACGCCAACCTGTCTGTGCCTTTGGGGCTGGGGTGGAGGGGATCGGTGTACATGTCCTTTTGTGGAGCTCTGCTTTTGGTGATAAAAATGGAGGTGTGGTCGACATACACAATCTTTTCTTTGTCACACACTTTTGCAAGGGTGAAGTTGGACAGGTGGACGGTCTATTTGAGGGGGTGCTGTCCCATTGGGGGGGAAATGAAGGAAGCCAAAAGTCTGGCCTGAGGGAAAACATGTTCGATAGTTTTGATCAGTTGTGTCCATGTGTATTCCGTGATTGATATATATTTGCACATGTTTCATCCAATGTGGAGTATGACGTGTGTTGTCGCGTGGAATGTGTCTAAGCCAATGAATAAGGTCATCGACAGTAAGACCTGGAACACTGATGATTTGGTTCTTACCTTTTGTAGGATAGGAGGCTTGGGGTAACGTTTTGCATGGCTGAGTCACCTATATTGACATTTGAGATAGCGGTATCACCCGTAGTTGTGCAAGAAGCTGACAGGTTGATGATGTGTTGTTACGGCTAGTCTGATCCTGACTGTTTTCAGTTGCATCATTAACCACCGTCTTTGTTTGAGTGTTTTTTTTTTGTTCCTATGGTGGTGGTTTTTGTTGCAGACTGTTTTCTGGCCCATTGTGTCAGTGGCCTGAGTAGTAGTGTTTTTATCAGAGATAATATTGCTGAGTTTGTCTGGACTGTGGAGGACGTTTGTAGTGGTAGACTGTGTCTGCACTATGGCTTGATCAGCGTCTGTGTCAGTATCTGAGTCGTTCTGAACCTCATGCTCTCCATGGAGCAGCATGGAGAACTGTTGGAGGTGGCGAAGGCAGACAGAGCAGAATCAGAGAATGGCTACAAGTTGGTGTGGTTTGGTGTTGGGTTGGGTGCGGTATAGCCGGGTTTGTTTTAGGTGTTTGAGTTCAGATTTCAGGTGGTGGTTTTCTGCTTCTAATTGTCGAATACTTCTGGTGTGAGATTGCAAGATTTTTGAACCTCTGACAATAGTGTTGACCAGTGTGCTGATTTTTTGTTTGAGGTTGTGTACTGTTGGATTTGATTTGTAGGTGTAGGAATAGCGTGGTGGTTTGCTTGATTTTTGAGGACGTAAGCCGTGTGTCAGTTTTATGTTGCTTGTAGGAGAGGGTGAGCGTGATGTTTTCACATCAGAGTGGGCAGGTGGTTGTTTTGTTTTTGTTTGGGTGTTGGCATGCTCTTGTTTTGACTGAGCAGAAGCTCGCTTCAATATGTGGAGTATTTTGTGGTGAGTGCCGGGGTGAACTGTGTGTGCATGTTTCCCTTGGGCGACTGTGGCAGAACTGTAGAGCCAGGCTTCATACATGGCGAGGATGTGGATTTGGGCGGAGTGGTATCAGAGCTGGGTGGTGGGATGGTGGTTTGGACTGGTCAGCAAATGCTATCTGGGGTGGCGAGGAGTTCCATGGGAGGAGACGAGATGTTGTGACGGGAGTTGGGGGTGGGTCGATGTGCCCTCTAGGGGAAGGACTTGAAATATTTTCTCTATGAGAATTATGTTAAAATTTCACCTCACCCTCTCTCTTATAAGTGATTGAAGGAGCAACTTCGGGTTTATAAGTGATTGAAGAAATCTTTCCTTAGGCCTGTAGTACCACTACTTGTAGCTCCAATAGACAGAATTAGAGAGGAGTTCAAATATTCAATACTGATTGAACAACAAAGAACTGACACAAGTTAGGTGCACTTTCACACTTTAACCTTACTAATTTACACACAGGTAAATAGTTAAGTTATTTCACAATATAGACAGGTCTGCTCTTATAGACTGATTTTGGTTCTCACTGTTTCATCATTACGTGAGGAAAAGTTCTGGATGATTTGAGTTGGAGTCCACTTGGAATATCAGCAATTAACTCATACTGGAGAGGAAAATTGAACTGTCTCTTGTGGCTGGTGACTGATCCTGCTGTGTTGACCTGCTGGGCTGTGGTGTCTCTTCACTTCTGGACTTGCCCAGACAGAGTTCCAGGTCTGTGATAAAGAAAACCTGGTCTGTAGTTAAGTAGCTGAGAGTCTGGCTTGTCAAGTTCATACACTATCCCTCTATTTTCAGAGATATGTGAGATCTCAGCCAACAAAGGATTAGACTAGTATAGGGTTTCTACCATAATATCCATCTCCACTTTGTTTAGACACTGAGTGGAGTTTACCAGTGGGTAGGAGACAGTAATACAGTGCTAAACAACTTTAGTCAAATAACTCTTCCATGTTCTTTTATGAATTAAGTTACATTACTTGGAATACTCTTAGCCCAAGAACACATGTGGTGTAGACTTAGAGTCATACACTACAAGCATTCCAGCAATCACCAGTATTCATTAATCAACTTAGCAGTTTTCACCTAGTACAGGCATACTGTTTTTCTGATCAAAATTTATCATTCAGTTATCATCTCTAACAGATAGAGTTTCATACTGGCAAAAGTCAGATTGTATACAAAGAATGGTGGTGAGATTGTTAACAAAAAGAATCTTACTTAACCAAATGATAATAGCTTTTACCACATGGTGGCAAACAAACTATTACAACAGAATACTCATTCATCTTTTTGATAAATGTCACCAAGTATTAGCACAAAGTTACACTGTCAAACCACATGGCATACATACAATCAATGTATAGATTCAAATGTAGAAACATAGTTTCATCTTACATTTCTGGTACTACAGTGATACTTAGACCTGGTTAGAGTAGAGCAAGATAAGCTTTCACTTTCGCTGGTGTATCCCTGTGGTCTTTCTTGATACACTGTTTTTATCTACAGCTGGTCTTAAGGAATCTGTGAGTGTGAGAGACTACGTGTCACCTATTTGTATACTGAACTGCCCAATCCAAGTTCTGTTCAGCTTGACAGGGTATCAGTCAAGACACTGAAAGGGGAATCTGGCATCCCTCACCCCTTACTGTGGATTGGACCAGTTTCAATCGGTTGAAACTACACGTTAGTTGCCATGCCTAAATCAATGAATGATAATTCACATAGCGTGCCTAAATCAACATATTGTAATTCACAAAGCATGCCTAAATCAACATATGATAATTCACAAAGCGTGCCTAAATCAACATATGATAATTCACAAAGTGTGCGTAAAGCAACATATCATAATTCACAAAGCATGCCTAAATCAACATATGATCATTCACAAAACGCGGTCTACTATACTTGCAACATCCACCGCGGCGCGACTGTCTTGGTGGGTGAATAGGGGGAGAGATGAGGGGGGTGTGAAGAGGGAGAGAGGGGAATGAGGAGGGGCCCCCCCGTTTCTTTTGTTAAGTTGACACCTTCCCTTTCTGTTGTAGAAGAGAGAAGGAGAGAGGGAAGGTGGAGTGACGGGCGACAGACTTACGGAGTGACAGAGAGACGTAAACTCTTCTTGTAACATGTGGTGTTAAGCCAGGCGGTTCTGTTCCAAGAGAAGGGGAGGGGGGTGGGGGGAGACGGTCGATGTGGTTACGAAGCGATGTAAACTTTTGGCTGTGTCATCGCTACATTTGGAAGGAAAAGGGGGGGGGGGGGGGGGGGGGGGGTTGAGAGGGGAGAGTTTGCATAGATTTGAAATCTATACTGCTGTTTATGAGACAGACGGGAACGAGAAGGGGGGGGAAGGCGTGTGTGTGTGTATACAGTTTGTACAAGAGAGGGGTTGGGGACCGATCGCGTGGAGTTGTCAAGTGACTTGTCATAGATGTCTGGGGGGAAACGCCACCAGAAGGGAGCGTCTTTAGAGAGGGAAGTGGAAGGTCAGACAGTTGTCGCATACTACCTTGTTGAGGTTGGAATGGGAGTGTTGGCGGGTCAATGGGAAGACGGTTCAAATCACCTGGATTAGTGATTCAAACTCATACCACAGCATTTCTTGCACAGGTTTTCTGTAGAGTAAAATACTGTGATGGTGATGAGCTTCAGGGTGGTACAGTTGACTTGCACTTTGGTCCGGTGCAACTCATCACACTGGGGAGGCTGGTGGGGATAGAGGACATACCGGCATTGTCGCTGAGGACAAGTGGCCGATTAGGTTTGGCGTAGCTGGCCCATTGCACACTTAACTCAGGTCTGTTGTTGATGTTACCAGTATAACGTTTGTATAGTACTTGTCTTGCTGTTGGAAACAGGTGTAGTGGGACTTTAAATGTGAGTTGATTGGGGTCTATTCTAATGTCAATCTAGGGAACCCTGTCACATAGAGCATCACTGCTATTTGTGACCACAGACTTTACTGTAAAAGCATAAGTATGAGCAGGGCAAAGAGAAGGAGTGATGTGGAGAGGGGGAGGGGAGGGGATGTTGGAGAGTGAGGGTGGGAGGGAGGATGTGGGGGAGTAAAGGAGGGCATAGGGAGATATCATGGTCAACTCATGATCAGAGATGTTTCAAGCTATATGGTGCAGATAAACAGCCATGCCTGTCGCTGAACCAGTGACACTTGGAGCTAAGAGGACATGGATAGGGGCTGGGTAATGGTGCGGGGAGGAAACGGGGAGGGGAAGTGGGGTTGGGGAGGAATAGGGGGTATGGGTAGAAGGCAGCGCTGCCTAGTAAACTGCTAACAAATCAACGTCTACGCACCACACATCCTGGCCCGCTTTAAAGAAGGATAACAAAGTACGTGCGTGTTTGGTGATGTCCTTATGTGTTTGGTGATGTCCTGGGAGACGAACAGCGTGAGAGAAGAAGGTGGGCTGAATAGCACAAAGACGGCTGAAGCGCTTGTTAAGCAGCTTTCACAGCTGGCCCAGGGCTCACACACTCGCACAGGACACATGCACTAGTCACAGGCACTTAGACACTTCGATGTGCATAGGCGAGGCAGGTTCCGACGGGAAAAGGAAGGGACGATGTCTGGAAAAGTGGAAAGTAACCAGATGATGTCACAAGGCACCTGTGGACCCCACAGGCCCAGTTCTGCATCGGATCCAAGTCACCGGGCCGAGACGACGGGATGGAGTCTGTCGTTGAACTAAGTGACCAGCTGAAGATCACACACACTGGTCGCTTCGGTCACAGCTTGGCTTCTGGGCCTTAGCAACCAAGGATTAAGACAGCACGCCACAGGGAGGGCTGTGCTGAGACACCACGAGATTTGTGATAGTTTTCATAAAAAGAAAACGAGAACTCTTTTATGACTTCTTTTTCGTCTAGAAAACTGAAAAATAGATATGATCCCAGGTGCAAGGAGCAATCCGCACACTGTCATCAAAAACTCAGCGCTCGGTCACATCAAGTTACACTTGAAAAAGCAACATAATTGCAGAGTTGATCACTCGCGTCCGCACACTATGACGTCCAGAGAGAGAGAGAGAGAGAGAGAGAGAGAGAGTGTGTGTGTGTGTGTGAGTGTGTTGTCTCTCTTTGTGACACAAACCAGTTTCCATCTGGCATGATGGGGAAGGTGGGATGGGAGGAAGGTTTGTGGGGGCAAGGATGGGAGGGAAGAATGCAGGGAATATGATCAGGGAGGCGTGTGGGGGGTGGGGTGGACTAAAGTTTTGCACTCGATCAACCAATCATTACTGTCCTCAGTGAGGACGGCAGGTAGGAGTGGGAACAGCCAGGAAGAGAGCGGGGGAATCAGTGCGTGGTGCCCTGCCAATGAAAATCCGGCCAATCGATCCTTTCCTTTATAGCTCAGCTGACCACGAAGACCACATCTGGGGTTAAAACCAGAACTGACACCTCTGAACAACACTGAAGCCACTTTCGTGTTAAAGCAGTGCAGCGTCTCCTTTGATGGGCGACCTGTGCTGATAAATTTCCCTGGAGCTTTGCTGCTGTCCTTGGAGATGGAAAAGAATTCTAGTGTGTGGCTGTGTCGGGCGTTTCGGCATGAGGATGACAATGACACTGCACTGAGAGGACACGGAACACAGGATGGAGGAATAAAAAAAAAAGAGGTTGTGACTCCAAAACATGAATCCTCTGTCTGCCCCTGCTCTCTCCCCCCCACCCCCCCCCCCCCCACCTCCCTCTCTCGGTCCCTCTCTCACCTATGCCGGGGATCATCAGGAGAAGGAGGAAGATAAGGCCGAAGAAGTTGTTGGCGATGGTGAGGATGATGTTGGTAGTGCCCTCGCCGGCAGGGTAAGACAACTCGCACGACAGCTCGTATATGAGGGGCACGACCGCGTTCAGGGACGTGATGCCCGTGATGATTGTGACGTAGAAGAGTGCTGCCCACACACAACCCAACAACAGACCCAGGCATAATCACATGCAGCATCGCCAGTGCATGGTTCTGAGGCTTACGTGCATCAGATGGCTTTGATGAATATTAGGCTTCGTATGGCATAGCAATCCTTGCATAATATTGGCGATATCAATATTAACAAGAACATCACGACCAAGCACAACAAGTAGCTTAATGGGCCAACAAGAATAACTATGTTGATGATGATGATGATTAACTGTGGTGAAGTTAGTGGTTCTGATAACAGAGTGAATAAGATGATGATAAAAGAGTTAATCGGCGTGAGTTTCCAAGGAGAAGGACGCTCTACAGAACAAAGATCGTCTGCACCAAGATGTGACGAGTTTGTCCATGGTCACCTCTCATCCTTCTACCAAATTTTGTTCCCACTGGTTCAGCAGTTCTGGCCATGAATCTTGCTGACACAGACAAACAAACAAACAGATGCGTGAAGAAAACAGAGCCCCCTGGGGAGGGGGGCATAACTAAGAGATGGAGATGTTAGGTAATTATACCCGGCCAAACCATCAACTATCAAAACACACACACACACACACACACACACACACACACACACACACACACACACACACACACACACACATTCACACTGACGTGTGGCTAAATGTAGTAAAATTGTCTAACACACTAATGATCTCTGATTGTTGATTAATGCTTGCGTAAATACATTACAACAGAAAAGTTAACCAGGCAGACCTCGATAATCTTA
>JADBJO010003546.1:32500-42500 GCA_016801955.1 Conus betulinus
GAAAAGAAAAAAAATCACCATTTCTTTTCCTCATGTGACTGAGCGAAGTGATAGGGTGTGGGGGAGAGATGGATGAAGAGAGAGTGGAGTAGAGGTAAAGGAGTTGGAGAAAAGGGTGAAGACAGTGTGTCCCACTCAGGTCAGGAACACATTGGCGGATCCCAGTCAGTAAGCTGTAATGTTTTATTCACAGTGTCCTAGAAGATAAGGTGAAGACAGCGCCTGAAAAGACTCAGAATTAAACAATGTAAATAAAATGTCTAACAAAATAGCAAGGGAACAATAAATTCACACCGAAGTAAACATGAATTATCAGAAGGGTTGAACGATTTCATCTCATGTTACACTTACCCTTACCCAGTTTAACTCTGTGGTGACCATGTTTAAGTCAGACACACATAATTTCCATATGATGGGCTGAAAGTTCAGCCTTTACCACTTATCATTTAATAGCATTATTCCTGACAACCATTGAACACTGTTAGTGTCGGTGGAAGACTAATAAAAAGTGAAAAAACAAATGAAAGAAGTCCAGAATTGAAAAACTTAGGTGAGGCTATGAATAAATGACTATATATACCACAAGTAGCAGACAAGAGTTATGAAATATATAAACGCACATAAGATAAACAATAGTTTTTGTGCAAACTGGCCATCATAAACATTGTCGAAATTATTAAGATAAAGAGCCCAACAAGTAACGAAGCACTGTGAAAGACGCACAACACATACAAAACATATGTAGGCCAAACTGAGAGTGACGCCATAGATCAGAACACATTTAAAATGAATGGCGCGCCAGTGGGAACTCACACTATGCGTGGCGATTAAATCACTGCGTATCTTGACTGGAGAGAGAGCTTCGCAATGCCGGCATGTGTGCAAAACAGACCGAGTGGTAAGGTATTGATCAGGTAAGTTAGATCAAAACAATTACATTTTGTTATCCTTGCAAAATTCGAGATAAACATTAGTTTGAAATAATAATTGCCGATCATGTCATTTTTCTCTGATTTTGCGTCACAAGCAAGTAGTGACGACAGTCACTTGATATTTGTATGTTGACAAGGTGAAATGAATTAAGAAATCTATGGTCATGAAAATAAAGAAACCAATATCAACAAAAATCCTGTTAAGTATATTTCCTACAAGTCTGAGATCTATGCAGACACGTGAATAGAAAACAGACTTCCAAGTTGGCACAAAGCATTCCCCGCACTTACAGCATAATGTCGGTGTCAAACAGCAACGAAAGCCTTGAACACTAACACGGACACATCATGGCACGCGCTGAGAGTGAAAGGTGTGAATCTGTGAAGCTGCACAGCTTGTATGGTCATTGACCACAAAGGCTGAGTTTAATGTCCTTACAGTAGGCCTATGGCTTTTAGGCAGTCTATTTTCTCTTCATTTGTTCGCATAGATCTTGGAATTATTGAAAATACACCCCAGAGGAGTTTTGTTTGCGTCGTTTTCTCTGTTTTCGTGATCTAGATATAGACCCTTTAATAGCCAGCTATTGGACTTCACCCTGCTACTAGCTGGAGGCAGCACGTGAATTTACCCATGTGGCGGCAATCTGGGGCTCATCTGAGCTAACTGCTAGTTAAGAAAACCTATATTTTATCCGCCGTTGCAGAATGCTGCACATCAAAGAGTTAAATGCTCGATTTTTTTTGTGTGTGTGGATCATAGTATGTATATAGTAAATATGGTTTTAACTACTTTTTAAGGGGCAGCTTAAACCGGTTCTCAGAAAAGTGTAAGTTTCTCAGAACTGAAACAAACCTGATAAAATTATAATTACTACCGTTTGATGGCTGGATTCCGGAGAAACCTATTGATGTGTGCTATATATGGCTTCCCGATCTATGGAAACAAACATTTAATTACTTGTGATCTCTAAACAAACATGCTATTGAATAATTGTAGACTGACTTTCGATCCAGATGAAGGGACATAACTCTCCCTACTTTAATTATTGGCGCATGCGCATGGAGTAACAACGTTTTGTTGCCTACGTCAATAGATGAATGAAGCTGCCTCCAGCCTCACGCCTCATTATTGTGTAACAACGCCCTTTTCAAAGGCCTATCATGCCATAACATGGTGTCAGAAGTGAAGTTTTAAGTTTTTGCATCAGTGTGACGCTACTGAAAGTGACGTCATCTCAGTAAGCGACGTTTTATTTATTTATTTTTTTTTTTTTTTTTATTCGATTGACACCGCGATGCCGAAATTTAATCCCCGAGAGCCGTTTGACTTCAGGCGTCCTGAAGCTTGGGAGGAATGGCGTGAACGTTTTCTCCGTTTCCGTATTGCAACAAAACTGAACAATGAAACAGAAGTACAAGTAAGTAGCTTGATCTATGTGATGGGCAGACAGGCAGAGAAAACTTTACTGCGCATTACCGTTTCCAAGAAGAGCAGAGGGACAGCCTGACCCCAAAACGAACTTTGATGTTGTGTTAGAGCTTTTTAACACACACTTCATGCCCAGAACAAATAATGTGATACATGAGCGTGCTAAGTTTCACATGCAGACAGAAGGACAGACTATGGAGCAGTATGTTCGTGCTCTTTATGATTTATCTGCACACTGCAAAGTTCACGATCAAAATGAAGTAATCAGAGACCGCCTCGTGCTTGGTATTCGTTACAAAGAGGATTCACAGAAGCTTCAGCTTGAGCCTGTACTTACCCTCAAGACAGCAGTTGACTGTGCTCGTCACTATGAACTTGTAAAAGGTCAGGTGAACCAGCGTGGTCTATAGACACTTTTCATCGTCCACCAAGGAGGCCTTCTCATTCCTATCATCAGTCAAGTGGTGGTAGAGGCAGAGGAACTGGGTCATTGCAACCAGTGTGTGGCAAATGTGGCAGAAAACATAATCCTAATGACTGTCCCGCAAAAGGAAAAGTTTGCAGACAGTGTAATAAACGCAATCAATTTGCAGCAGTTTGCAGATGAGGTCGCGTTAACCAAGTGATGGATGGTGTAGCTAGTGCTGAAATAAAGCCAGCTTTTCAGCAGGGATCATCCTACTGCCTGGGTTCTGTTGACAAGCAGCAAAATAAAAATGCAAGTGAACTGCCATGGAAAGTGATATTGACTGTCATGGGTCGTCAAGTTACCTTACATTGGATATTGGAGCTGATGTCTCTATTCTCAGGACAGAATATGACCTTCTATGTCCTAAGCCAGTATTGAAACAGTCCAGTGCTCTTTTAAAAAGCCCAGGAGGTCCATTAAACTGTTTTGGAGAATTTTCCTGTGATGTCACTCACAAGGGAAATAACACAAGACTGCGCATTTTTGTCATTGACTCCAGTACTGGCAATCTTCTCAGTCGAGATGCAGTTATCAGACTGGGACTTGTACAACGAGTAAATGCTATCGAGTCAGCTTTTTTTGTTTTTTTTTTTGTTGAGAAATCAAAAAGCCTGTCTGCTGCGAACCAGTGAAGATTGTGCTGAAGGACAACAGTGAGCCATACAGCCTTAATACACCAAGGAGGATCGCCCCAGAAATATTCCAGAGAACAATGAAGACCATTCTGCAAGATCAAAGTAATGTTCTCTGTTTCTTTGATGACTGTGAAAGTCATGATGATCAGTTAGAGGACGATATTTACCTCCATGTGAATGGTATCAGAGCAGCATGGCCAGCATCTGATGCATACCTGGACAGACTCCCTACAGAAACACAGAAAGAGGTGAGTCTAAAAACAGCACTGGACTACACCCAGAATAGTTGGCCCGAATACAGAAAGAACACTCAGCTCTCGGCCAGAGATTTATTCCCTATCAGAAGAGAAATGAGCTGTTGGAATGGCATTCTAGTCAAAGGTGACAGATTGGCTGTTCTTCACTCGATGTGAGAAGAAGTCTTGGAAAAAAAAATCCATGCAGGTCATCAGGGCACTACTAAGTGCTGAGAGAGAGCCTGAGATTCTGTATGGTGGCCCAAGATCAGTAGGGACATACAAGGAAAAGTATCGTCATGCAGAGAGTGCCTTGAAAAGCAGCTACTCAACAAAAAGCGCCGCTTCTTCCATCCGATACCCAGATCGACCATTTCAGCGAATTGATGTAGACATCTGCGAAGTCAAAGGAGATCATTACCTCATCTCAACTGACTGCTATTCTCGCTACATAGATATTGCTTACTTGCCTCAACTGATATCAAAAGCTGTTATCTGCAAAATGAAGAACCGTTTTGCTCACCAGGGGTGTACCAGAGACGGTAGTGTCAGATAATGGCACACAGTTCACTTCAACTGAGTTTCGGCAGTTCGCTACAGTCTGGAATTTTCATCATGTGACTTCCAGCCCCCATTTCCCTCAGTCAAATGGACATGCTGAAAGTGCCGTTAAAATAGCCAAGACGATCGTCACTCAAGAAGATCCCTAATTGGCCCTTCTCACCTACAGATCTACACCAATCTGTTCCCTTGGATACGGTCCAGCAGAACTAACATATGGAAGAAAACTGTGCACTAGCCAGCCAACTCTTCCAAAGAAGCTCTTGCCCTGCACTGTGAGCCCAAAGGCAGCGCAAGAATGAAACCAGATGGCAAAACTCTCAAACAGAAGCAGTATTATGATCAATGCCATAGAGTTCACTCCCTGCCTAGCCTTAGTCAAGTTGTGCCACGTTCCTACCTTTTCCAGGTGGATGGAGGACAGATAAGGCATAACAGAAAACATATCAGACTGTGCTCTGAAACTACGAACAAGACTGCAGTGCCCTGCAGTTCTCCAGTGCCCGTATTCATTACGCGCAAGATACCAGTCAACAGTCAGCCTCTGCAGTCCAGCACACTACAGTGGTTCCAGATGAGGGATCAGCTCCTCCACAGCCACCTGTATAACCATTGTCTCCAGGCCCTTCACCATCTTCACCTGGACGGCAACCCTCATCAGCAGTGAAGTACATGCACAGAGGTCGAGCTGTTATTCCACCACCAAGATTCCAGGAGTTATTGTGCTGGATCCTGCTATGTGACATGTGCAGTCAGTTAGTGTTGTATATTCCACAATTGTTCAGCAGCAGCTAGTTGATGTGTAATTTGTTTAATTGTGGTGACAGTGCGGTTTGGTCATCACGTTAAACACAACACATGTACACCCCATAGGAAGTGATGTGCTTCAATTCTGTTTTGGATTTAATTTTGAATCAGTGCTTCATTGATTCTGCCTTGGATCTAATTCTTCGGGAGGAGAAGATTTATTTTGAAAAAAAGGACATGCATGCTAAGTCATTGTTGGGTTTTCAATTATTTGCACGCATGATTCTAAAGAAATGAAGTTTGAAGTTTTATTAAGAAAAACCAATTCTTGGAGGGGAGATGTTGAATAATTGTAGACTGACTTTCGATCGGATGAAGGGACATAACTCTCCCTACTTTAATTATGGGCGCATGCGCATGGAGTAACAACGGTTGGTTGCCTACGTCAATAAATGAATGAAGCTGCCTCCAGCGTCACGCCTCATTATTGTGTAATAACGCCCTTTTCAAAGGCCTATCCCGCCATAACATACACTTGACTGACGAGACAAGTTGGTCAGGATGGCTGCTGCCAAAGCCACGTGCACATTGATTTGCGACTATGGAAACAGCTTTAAAATCATGACTTCACTTCGATTTGTTTGTTGGAATACAGCAATAAATGTTTTACAAATCGACTGACGCGACGATCGTACAACAGCTTAAAGAATTTTGACGTATGTGCAAAAAAAAAAAAAAAAAAAAAAAAAAAAAAAGAAACGTTGAATGACGTACGCCCCTTATTCATAATGATTAGTTCAGGTCGGAGTTGAGATCTAATTCGGGGATCTGATGCTGAGATTATTGTTAATAGTGTTCAATCAAGTTTTGTCACATGATCCGTACACATACGGGTATGCACTGGACTACAGAAAGGATACGCCCTCACCTGGAGTTTGCCAACAGTGTGTGGTCACCACGATATCAGAAAGATAAGGACCTCATCGAGGGTGTTCTCAGGCGAGTGACAAAGATGGTTCCTGGACTGGCTGACTGTCCCTATGAAGAGCGACTTCCTAGAATGAAGATCCCCAGCATGCAGTACAGGAGGGACAGGGGTGACATGATTGAAACTTATAAGTTCACTCATGGGCTATACACCGCGAAGAGTCCTCTTATGATGGAAAACAGTGTTAAGCAGACCCGTGGGCATAATCTGAAGCTCAGGAAAAGGATTTGTGATAGTTCACTGGGCCAGCACTAATTCGCCTATAGAGTGGTGAATCCTTGGAACGCGCTCCCAGAAAAAAGTAGTTAATGCACCATCTCGATAGCTTTAAGGCCAGACTGGATAGCCATTGGGCAGACCGTAGATACTTGATTAAATAAACTTTCAGATTGCTGCGCCATCATCACCACGCAAGAAGTTTATATTGTTAGAATTACCAGTTTTGTAAAAATAATAATAATAAAAAAAAAGACCAGACTAAAGCCTGAATAGCCTAATCCAGTCTGTGGCAGTATGGTATGGTATGGTATGGTAACAGATTTTTCGTTGTTGTGGTAACAATTCAAATTTGACAGAACGTTGAGCCATTGTTGTCTCAGAAAAGGAGGTGGTCACTGTGCCACTGATCACCTTGTCGCGGTGAAGCAGGTACTTTGACATGGGGGTCTGTTATGAGACACTACAACGAGCGCAGTGCTCAGTTACAATTCATGTTTCCAGTTACAGTGTGGATCGTTGAGGTTCCGTAATGGACATTCAGACAGCCAGGGTCTCGACAGCCCCCCCCCCCCCCCCCCCCTCTTTCTCTCTCTCTCTCTCTCTCAGTCATGCTGCACACAGGTCGAGGTACTGTAACAGCCCAGTCCTTTCAGTTGTCCATTCAGGTCTTTTAACTTCAGCCTACGTTGTAGAATGGGCTTTAACAGGCAGTTCTAGTGAGAAACATACCAGGGGCCGAAGTCTTACCAGATGTGTAAATGAATAGAGTTACATATGGTCTTCCCATCTCTGAAAGCCTGCCGACAACGTAGTTGCGCATTAGCGTATATTTGTGATAACGACAGGATTGCAGAATTACGTCCGAGGTTTGGAGGTTGGGGTCTGCAAGGGAGGTAAAGCCGTGGTAATTTTATCATGAAGGGGCCTGCAAGGGAGGTAAAGCTGTGGTTATTTCTATCATGAAGGGGCCTGTGAGGGAGGTAAAGCTGTGGTTATTTCTATCATGAAGGGGCCTGTGAGGGAGGTAAAGCTGTGGTATTTTTATCATGAAGGGACCTGCAAGGGAGGTAAAGCTGTGGTTATTTCCATCATGAAGGGGCCTGCAAGGGAGGCAAAGTTTTGGTTGTTTTCATGATGAGGGGTCTGCATGGGAAGTACAGATGTGGTTATTTTTATCATGAAGGGGCCCGTGAGGGAGGTAAAGCGGTGGTTATTTTTATCACGAAGGGGCCTGCATTGGAGGTAAAGCTGTAATATTTCTATTGTGTCGGAGCCCGCAAGGGAGGCAAAGCTGTGGCATTTTTTATCATGAAGGGGCCCGCATGGGTGGTAAAGCTGTGGAATTCTTATCACGAAGGGGCCTGCATGAGAGGTAAAGCTGTGCTTATTTTCATCATGAAGGGGCCTTCAAGGAAGGTAAAGCTGTGGTCAGTTTTATCATGAAGGGGCCTGCATTGGAGGTAAAGCTGTGGTATTTTCATAAGGAGTGGGAAAACCCCGAATACCCTGTATGCACCTTATTGTTTTTGCTGGTTTTCTATTTTTGTTTAACGGTCAGCAAGAATAGTGAAAAGGAGAAACAGGAGGGCAATTCTTATAATTTCAAAGACAAAACAAAATGAGTAAAATCAAAGCAATTCTAGATTAGAATATGTAATTGTATATCGGTGGTAAAAAAAATATGGTGGGCGTGTTTTTTAATGAATGACTGCAGCATTGTATGGTCTATTATTAAAAGAAGAAGAAATTTTTCAAGGAAAACTGAACTGCCAAAGATTATCACTTCAGAGTTAAATTAGTTCTGTTCCTTCAAATAAAGCAAAACTAGTTATTAAAACAATTCATCTCATCATTTTATGACCTAAAAGCGCAAGCCACATGTCTTGGTTGATCAAATTACGTTAAACGTGATCAAATTCTCTTCAGGCACATTTTAGAAAGACGCAAAACTAACCGGGAAAGGAAACACTACAAAACATAAGTTTTTACAGGGATGTTCAAATTTTCAATAGTTTATAGTTTGCAACGTATATTTTTCAATAGTTTTATAGTTTGCAACGTATATTCAAATGTGCCGTTTAAGATCACTTATCGCAGTTTCAGTGCAACGTTGTTCACAATGGAGTGCATATCTATAAGTGTTCGAGAGTGGACGGGGGAGGAGGAGGTGGAGGGGGGGGGGAAAGTATTAAATGGGTGTACACAGTGTCGCAAAACTGTGAAGTCTAAATTTGGCTGCAATAATAACCATAGTAGTATATTCTGTCCGTTGTCTTTCTGCAGCACGTGTGTGATAAGTAAACGCTTACATTGGTAATGGTAGGAGAGGTGGCAAAGGAAAGAGGGCCCGGGGGGGGGGGGGGGGGGGGGGGGGGGGGGGGGGGGGGGGGGGGGGGGGAGGAAGAGCTATCGCTATCGCAGCGGAATGTCAAACAGACCAGCCAAATTTACACTATGCACGCAAGACCACTCCATGTCTGAGGCAACGCAGGCGACAAGACCTCAAGCCAGGTAGTTTTATGGCGCTTGATGAATGCAGGGAGAGATTTGTGTTGGACAGTTCACGTCTCATATAACATATACACTCATCTCATGAAAGTTATACTACCTATGTAAGTGTACAGAGCGACGGCTTTCTTCTCCTTGCTGATCTGATCCGCATCTGAAACAGAAATTTTTAGCAATCACAACGGCTAAGGAGACTGCACTGTGGGGCTGGGCCTAAAGTTAACGGTTTGTTGAAACTGTGAACTGCTTACTGATGGAGATAAATCATTACTGAGGGTGAGCAGCAGACGTAGGGAGTGGAATTTTTATACACACACACGCGCGCGCGCGCGGGCGCGCGCGCGCGCGCATGAACACACGCACGCACGCACGCACACAGCACAGACACGCACATGGATATACATGTATGCTCACACATCCGCATACAGACAGACAGACACAAAGACCATACGCATGTGTGTTTGTACTTGACCAGCAGATACGTGATTCATTTTAAAACGCAAAAAACAATTCTCTCTCTCTCTCTCTCTCTCTCTCTCTCTCTCTCTCTCTCTCTCTCTCGTTCTCTCACTTTCGTTCTCCTCAAAACCATACTGAGCATAAACATCAAGAGAGAGAGAGAGAGAGAGAGAGAGTGAGAGAGAGAAAGAGAGAGAGAGAACAACACAAACAAATAAGATACCTGATGCGTTGCTGATCTGTACAAAGCTGGAGTCATCTCTGATTGCATAATCATGACTGAAAACTGGACCGCTCAAACTGTAATGTAACAAAGACAGTGACCATCTTTCAGCGAGAGAGAAGAGAGAGAGAGAGAGAGAGAGAGAGAGAGAGAGAGAGAGAGAGAGAGAGAGAGAGAGAGAGAAGGGGGGCCGGGTGGAGAAAAACCTTCGTGACAACACACATGAAGATGAGTGCCACGAAATGATGACTTTTTTTTTTTCGTTTCTCTCTCTCTCTCTCTCTCTCTCTCTCTCTCTCTCTCTCTCTCTCTCTCTCAGAACAACAACAAACAAATCAACCAAACAAACAAACTGTAGTGATTACATATATGGAGACTAATACTTCAGAATGAATGCCCTTTTGCTGTATTGGACCATATTCGCCCTCTCTCTCTCTCTCTCTCTCTCTCACACACACACACACACACACACACACACACACACACACACACACACACACATTTCTTTCTATCCTTCTGTTTTGTGAATATCGTTTGTTACAGTTTTAATTTGCATTCAGGGAATACGTATAATTTCCCAAATGATCATTT
>JADBJO010003546.1:52500-80842 GCA_016801955.1 Conus betulinus
TGAGGCAAAATACCAGACGTTCGAGGCCATTCCGACTGGGTCTACTTGACTAGTGCACCAAATAATCAGTAAGACTCGCCTTTTGTAGTTTCAGGCGCCTGTTTCTTTCAGTTTTCAACACTGTGACCGACAAATCGACTAGAAATTTCTGTTGGAAATTGAACAGTTCTCGTCTGCTTTTTCTTTGTCAGGTGAGGCGTAGTCACGTGCCTACTTGCAACGTCATTTACTTGGTCATGACGGTAAATGCAAGAACTGTATTCCATCAGACTAGGGAACGTCGTGAAACGAGTTTACCTTCGAAATAGCAATGAAAATGTGTTTCTCTAAAAAGTATGCTGGAAGGGAACGACAGCAGCATGTTTTGAGTCGACTGTGTGTTTGTGTGTGTTTGTGTGTGTGTGTCTCCGAGTGTGTATAGCACAATGCACTGCTTTACAGCCCCCCCCCCTTGTATAAGGCCTGCAACAATTTTGACTCCGTTTGGGAAGCTTCCACAAACCAACTAAAGACAGTTGCTAGCTTGTGAAAGCATCCAAAACGAAGCGATTTTTTAAAAATAATGGTAAAACAGAGCCATGAGGTTTTGCATTGTGCTGGCTTTATTAGGCTACTGCATGTGTTCCGCCAATCTGCAACTGGGCTGTGTGGTGTGCCGCAGATTTTGTGGGTAATTACATTATGCATATGCACGCACGCGCGTGCGAACACACACATATACACATCTCTCTCTCTCTCTCTCTCTCTCTCTCTCTCTCTCTCTCTCTCTCTCTCTCTCTCTCTCTCTCCTTTATACACACACACACACACACACACATACACACACATATATATATATATATATATATATATATATTACACACACACACACACACACACACACACACACACACACACACTCACACACACACAATCACACAATACATGCAGCATACATGCATCCACACACACACATGCACGCACGCACAAAAACAGACACACACACACACACACACACACACACACACACACACACACATCCACGCATGCACGCCCAAACACACACGTACAAACACGCACATTCTATCACACACACATGGATGCGTGTGTGCACTGTGCGCATTGAGAGAGAGAGAGAGAGAGAGAGAGAGAGAGAGAGAGAGAGAGAGAGAGAGAGAGTTCAGACAGACTTAAGACTTAAGATGTTTTATTCAGTAAGGCCATTGGCCCACATGAATCAGAATGAGCACAGTCATTTATATTATATGTAAGAAACAAAATCACTAGCCACGAAGAAAAGAAGCAACCATACCAATTAGAACAACTAAGACGTCATTATTTCTCTCTTTAGACTTGATTTCAACAAATGCTTGTACATGTACAATGTAATGAATGGATCAGCTCCGAAGATAATCTTTGAAAGCTTTGTCTTCAATAGTCACAGACATCCACATAAACTGTCTCTTCCCAGACCTTGAAGTAATCTTTATAAATCAAGTCTTCTGTATTCTGGAGGGACCGCATGGAATAATTTGCTTTCCTCTATAAAATCATGTCCCTCAAAACATACATGTAAAAAAGCACAAAAATGCCTCCGATGGAAACTCTGTGCATCAATTGAAGTCATTTCCATCAATATGATATCTCTCTCTCTCTCTCTCTCTCTCTCTCTCTCTCTCTCTCTCTCACACACACACACACACACACACACACACACACACACACACACACACACACACACACACACACACACACACATACACACACACGTACACGCACACACATCCACGCAGGCACGCCCAAGCACACATACAAACACGCACATTCCATCACACACATGTGTGCATGTGTGCACTGGTGCGCATTGAGAGAGAGAGAGAGAGAGAGAGAGAGAGAGAGAGAGAGAGAGAGAGAGAGAGAGAGGGAGGCAGACTTCAGACTTCAGACTTTAGAGATGTTTTTTTATTCAGTAAGGCCACTGGCTCATTTGAAGTGGGAAGCAAAAGAGCATATGTAAGCAACAAGATCACTAGAAGAAAAGAAGCAACCATACCAATCAGAACATCAACTAAGACGTCATTATTTCTCTGATCTTAGACTCGATTTTAACAAATGCTTGTGCGTGTACGATGTAATGAATGGATCATCCCTGAAGATCATCTTTGAAAGCTTTGTCTTCAATAGTTACAGACATCCACATAAACTGTCTCTTCCCAGACCTCGATGTAATCTTTATAAATCATACCATACTAGTAAGAATACCAACTAAGACGTCATTATTTCTCTGATCTTAGACGCCTTAAAGAAAAACATACCTAAATTTCTAATAATCGTATAACTGTAAGAGCTAAGTAATAACTGTAAACGAAACATACAAGGGCGCCTATAATATTTTCTGTGGGATAAATGTTTGGCGAAGATCTTCTAAAGCTGGGCAAAGGAACATAAAATGTTTTTTTATTTTCCTCACCTTGCATACACAATGGACAAACTAAGTCATTTTGTGTATTTGCCTGTATCTTAAGTAATGAGTCCTTCTTTGGGAAACACCAACTCTAAATTTAGCAATTAATCTTTTCAAATGCATGTCCCAATCGAATTTCAGATAAGGCTGAATATATTGA
This sequence comes from Conus betulinus, assembly GCA_016801955.1. Taxonomy (NCBI): domain Eukaryota; kingdom Metazoa; phylum Mollusca; class Gastropoda; order Neogastropoda; family Conidae; genus Conus; species Conus betulinus. Next base: position 55,104 of record JADBJO010003546.1, read on the forward strand.
AAACTAGAATAATTTCTGTAGAAATCATACCATTCACTAGTTTGAATATGGTCGTCCCACATTTGCCATCTGCAGTCAATCAACCTTTGTCGAAAAAAAACGTATAAAGTCTTTGTCACTTCCAACACCACGAGCAGACCAAACATCCCAAAGCCCGTGCTTACATAGAAACAAATTGAAACCTACTTCGACTTTCCCTTTACATCCAATTCGAACAACATCTCATAAGACTTACGAGGCAATCTAGAATGATCCATGTGTAAGAGCTTTAACCAATACCGCACACACATCTAACGGTTGAACCAATGTACAGTGGATATCTATTGGACTCTCCTTACACCAACTCATTAGAGATAAGCCTGTCGAGACCCAGAAACTTCTTCAAAGCAATAAATGCACCTCCTCACAATGAACAATGGCATAACCTGAACCCCAGATTTCAGCCCCATGCATCAACACAGGCTGAATCTGGGAATCAAATACTTTAAAGAACAAGTCAAGAGAATTATTATTCAAAGCATGCAATCTTTTTATTCAGCATATCAAAGCATTCCTTGCCCTACATGAAAGGTCTTTACAAGCAATGGTAAAACTTAGGTGTGTAGAGAAGAAGATCCCCAAGTATTTATATACATTTAGCACAGGTGTAATAAGTCCACCACATTTCCATCTTTCCCTCGCCACTAAAACAACCCCAATTTCTAAACACCACAATGTTACTTTTACTCATGTTAACTTTTAACTCTAATGAGGAGGCAGCCCTGCTTAGACTGTTAGCTGACGTTGTAAGCCAACTATTGTTTCTGAAACCAAAACAGTGTCATCTGCCAAAAGTAGGATAAATAATTCTAACACATCATTTGTAAATCGTCCACCATTAAGGTCATTGTTGATAACCTCAATGGCAAGCTCATTAATGAACAATGAAAATAGTACAGGGCTACAGACGTCACCTTGCCGTACTCCCGTGACACATTAATATAATCTGTCAGACGACCCACTTCTTACCCTTGTTTTAACAACTTTGTACATAGCTCTAATACAGTTAAATAATTTCCCCTTGACACCATTTTTAAGTAAGACTCTCCAAAGAAGCTGTCTGTGATGGAGTCGAAGGCTTTTTCGAAGTCAATAAACTCAACATTAAGTTTACTATTTTCAAGAAATTGTTTCTGAACAAATGCAAGAAGAGAAAACATATGACTGATAGTAGAGTAACCCTTTTTGAACCGAGCTTGATGTTCTTCAGTAATATTGTTACATTCAATCCACTCCTGTAGTCTATTGTTAATAATAGTGCTGTACAATTTACTACTAATGTCAACCAAAGAAATACGTCTGTTACGTCAACCAAAGAAATACGTCTGTTATTGTTAGGATTACTTACATCCCCTTTCTTGAATATCGGCAAGGTTACAGATTCTTTCCAGTTTTCTGGGAAAATACCATCATCAAAAATCCTTTTGAAAAGAACTAGCAAAAATCCAACAAACTGCCAATTTGTTAGTTTTGATTTTCTCATGGCAAACTTAATTTCTTCTTTGGAAATGGGGCGATTAAAATACTCATCCCTACCTTCGTTGGTAACAACAGGGAGATCATCATTAACTAAAATATCTTTATCTAACAACTGTTTAAAGTACTTATAGCATGTGTCCTCACAGATATTATTTTTATGACATTTTCTTTTGAACGAAGCCCTTTTTACTGTTTTCCAAAACTCCTGTCGTGAAGGAGGAGATCTGATCATATTATCTAAAGCTTTTTATTGAATATTTTCTTCTTCTGCATAAAAAAATTTCATATTCTCTTCTTGCAATAACATACTCACTTCTGTCGCTAACGTCCAAAGTACGCAGCCATACTTTCAGTAATTTTAGTGTTTTTCTTTTCATTATCAGTTACTGACAAACCAATCCCCCTTCTCACCAGAGTTCCTTATTTGTACACGTTTTTTTCATACCTTCGGCACTGTTTTCGATACAATCATTAAACAAATTTTAAAGCTTTATTTACATCAACATTAATCAGTTCTAAGGCCTCATTTAACTTAGTACGCATTTCTGCTTCACACAAATTGTATCTGTAAGTCATGGCATAGTCATCATTCCACACAAACCTTTCGGAGACAGTAGCCTCAACAGTCTCAGTTGATTTATCAGTGTTTTCTGTTGAGAAGTCAATGTAAAATTCAATAGGTTGAATAGGATCGGAATAGATCCATTCCAAAAGAGACAAATAACATGAATCACAGAGAGAGTAGAGAAAAAAGCTTTTGATGCAAGGAAATAATCATTTACGCTGCTCCCGCTGTCTGTTATATATGTACAGCAACCATGGCGGTCGCCCTAATGTAGACCATTCATAATATACAAATCAAAGGCAACGCAAAGATTTAACAATAACTTACCATAGTGATTCAAAACATTATCATGAGAACAATGATCTATGCAAGGTGGCATACTTTTCGTTTGCAAACAGGAACAAAAAATATCAGTAGACAAGTCAGGAGAAAAACTTGCCGTCCTGCTGCTGTTCAGACATCAATGTCATCAAGTGAACACAAGCAGTCAGCCAAACAATAAATATACATATACACCATTATCACATAAACAGAATTATAAAAGGGAGAACCCTCAGGTTGAATATATGCACAGAACAAAGGAATATTTTCGTTGTCCCCAAAAGGGATTTTTTGATTAAAAAGACACACATGTTAGCTGTCAGGCACTCGTTCTTAAAGGGCAGGTCACTTTTTTTGTTTTGAATGTGAGCTGTGTTAAGAAAAATTGGGTAAAAAGCTAAACACACTGGAAGTGAGTGTGGAGAGAGATTCGAGCAACAGCGCTGATTGAATGGAAAAGAGGCCGCTGTCAGGCCCAATTAAAACAGACATGAGTCTGTAACATGCTTACGCATGTATTTTGAATTTGAGGGAATGATTTCAGACAAGAGTAAGTATTTGATACAATTTTAAGGAACTATGAAAGTTCCAGTCTTTGTTTTCATTTTATCCATTTCGATCGTGAAATTGGGAATCGAAATTATTTTGTAAAAGTGTTTATGTTGGATTGCTGCTAACTGTGGGCAGTATAGTCATCATAGCTTATTTTGTTTTCTAGCTACGCCGTTATGGTAGCAGTAGCGAAATAGACGAGGCTGTGACTGGAGGGGGAGAGTCGGGTGAGCTACGGGAGCCATACCCCCCTGCCAGAAAGATGTCGGAAGGAACAGCCAGAGACAGCCAGAGATAGTGGGTATGCTGTCCAAAGGTGCAGAGGCGAAGTCGAGTTCGCCATAGAGTTATGCTCTGCAGAAACCAAGCGAAAAGGGTAGGTGGAAACATGTATGATGTCCACCATAGACGTTCGTGATTGAATGAAAAGGAATGAAGGTACCGATATTTGTGATGAACGGACCCCAGGAGAAATGTAAAGTGAAATATTACCTGTGAACGGACGGAATAATAAACCCCACCAGTGCTGTGTTTGAAAATGGGAGAAGAGGAGATACTGGGGGGAAATGAACTTTTAAAACCTGGTGTTTAGCGCCTTGTGATGTGTGTGGAGTTGGATGACTGACTGTTGTGTAATGGAGTATTGGCTGTATTCATGCATGCATGTGTGCAAATATTTATGCGTGAATCAGCAGCCTGACAAGTGGTGACCCCGATTTTGAACTACCCTCCCCTTGGTTGAATGAGTTCCCCACCCCATTCTGAAAAAAAAAAAAAAAGTTTTGAACTGCCTATGTATTAGTGTGGGAACACTTGATTGATTTCCATTAACACCCCTCTCTTTGTGTTTCTGTATTGAAATGATTATTATGTAAAGTCCCATAGTTTATTACTTTATTGGATAAATTTGGTACTTTTATTATTCTTTTTGTCTTTTGTATTTATATCTTGTAAAGATTTTGATCTACCCCCCCTTCTTGATCCCCTTCCATTGCTTTGTTATTATTCTATTGTTCTATTATTGAGAGGGTTGAATTATATCCTTTATTTTTCTTTTTCTTTACTTACTACTTATTATTCAATAATATTGTTTATTTTGGATTTGTTTACTATTGGTACTTTTAGGTGACCAGCCCTCATTATATACTTACTCTTATTTGGATCACATTATTTAAACTTATAAACCCCCACTTTAAAATTTGAATATTTTGGGTATAATTTTGTTTTAAACCCCTTTCTTTACTTTTACTGATGATTTAATTTTGTTTTGGTTTCTTCCCCACTTATTCTGTGAACAGTTTCATACCCCCCCCCCCCCCCCCCCCCCCCCCCCCCCCCTCTCAAAAGTTCCTCTAGGTAATTTGTAGTGGATCTTGTTTCTTTTTCTATAGTAGTTGAGTGTGTATCCCCGTCGCCAGTTTTACGGGTGGGCATAACCAATAGGGTTGTCCAGAGGGTTTTCTATTTCCTGTCTTACTTTCTCTTACTATTCTGTTTTTTTCCACTCTGTCTACTTTTGCTGTTTTCTAACTTCATTCTCTCTAGTTACTCTTTACCATAAGCACCTCTCTAGTTTGTACTTTACTCATCCTCATATCTTAAGTAGGGTCTTTGATTAGTGAGTGTATTCTTTTCCCCCTTTTAGATGTTTGCTGTGTTTTCATTGTTTTAATTGATCATGTTTTAAGTTTTTTTTTTTGTGTGTGAAAGGTTTTTTTGGTGGGTGAGTGATCTTCTTTGACTTTATTTCTGACTCTGGTATTTTTTTTTTTTTGTTTTTTGTCCCCTATCCCATAGGCTGCCTAGCTCCAACCTCTTTTCGCTTGTCTGTAGCGAAGGGACATGGCGTTGGAGAAGGATACAAGTGCCTTCCGTAGATTTTGAGTTTTCTTTCACTTTCTATGGTTTGAGTTCAGTTTTCTCCCTCGCTCCAATACCACGTGATTAGATGCCAGTGGATGGTTTATCTTTTCAGTTGTGGTTGTCCGATTAAAGAACTGCAAGTATTGAATGAATGCGGGCGCGGTGATTGATTATTGATTTGTTTATCTTGATTGTTATCTGGGTGTTTATTATTGATTTATTTAATGTATTACTTGATGCTGACTGATTGATTGATTGTTTGTATTTATTGGTTTCTACCGAGTGGGTCATTTCAATTTGACGGTTTTTTTTTCTGCGTTTAGTGTACTTCATTAGTTCATAGTATTTATTATAAATGTTGTGAGTGAATGTGGTGAGTGTGAGAAATTTTAATCGGAAAGCTTTAATATCATCGTTGTATGTTTTGTTTGTTTGTTTTGAAAAATATTTCATCAAAATGTCTGAATTCGACGTTTTACCTGTCTCAGGGTAAGACGCTAGGTCTTGATGGTGCTGACTTAGTGGACTATGTTAAGCAGTGTAATGATCGCGCAGAGCGTGCGAGAGAGAGAGAGAGAGAAGGGAGAAGGAAAAAGGGAGACTGAAAAAAAAGAAAAAGAGAGAGAGAAAAAGAGAGAGAGAGAGAGAGAGAAAGAGAGAGAGAAGCGGAAAAAGAGAAAGAGAGACAGGAAAAAGAGAAAGAGAGACAACATGAAAAGGATATGAAAGCTATGGATTTAGAACTTCAAAGAAGAAAATTGAACTAGAGTTAGCGAAAGTGTCAGCGTCTGGTGTGAGTGATGGTACTAACCAGCAGGGTTCCAGTGATTCCAAACCGTTTTCCGGACGGACGCCATATATACCAAAACTTCCGGTCTTTGATGAGTCAAAAGATGAGATAGACGCATTCCTCTACCGATTTGAAAATCATGCGACTACGTGCGAATGGCCCAAGGACAAATGGGTATTATATGTCGCGCCTTTATTTAAAGGTAGTGCGCTCACGTTGTACCACTCTTTGGCCGCTAAGGACACTTTGTCTTGGGACGATCTCAAGAGTGAACTACTGAAACGGTACCAGTGCACCGCAGACGGTTTTCGGGAAAAGTTTCGTGCGGTCAGACCGAAAAGGGAGAATCATTTTCCGCCTACCTGATTAGGGTTGCGCACTTTTTGGATCGCTGGATAGAGCTTTCGAAGATTCAGAAAGACTTTGAACCACTTCGCGATCTGTTGCTACGAGAACAGATTTTGCACAGCGTTTCGAAAGATTTGGCTGTCTTTCTGAAAGAGCGTTCGGTAGCCAGTGCCGAAGAAATGTGCGCACGCACTTGCTGAACAATACAAAACAGCGCATCCGGATAAGACTTTTAGTCGAAAGGCTTCTGACTCGGTCTTTGAGACAAATGTGTCAACCCATTTCCCTTCGTACCAAAATCCGAATGCAGGTCGAGGATCTTCGAACGCACGTCCTTATCGCGGTCGAGGCACTTACCGAGGTGCTCAAGGTTCGCAAAATTTTCAGTACCGTGCTGACCAGACTGCTTCCTTTACAGGACAGCAGGCTGCTCAGACGGGCGACGGTGCTAACCGTGGAAGAGGCGGTCATCGTCAGTACCGTTCACGGTTACCGCGCGGACGTGGTCGTGGTCGTGGTCAAGGTAACAACACTAACCTCTCAGAGGTTGGGTGTTACCGGTGTCATTGCACGTTTCATTTGGTCCGTGATTGTCCGTACCCAGATGAATCTGCAGGAGTTAGTATCAATACTAATAACCCTACCCAAACAGAGAGTAAACCTGCACATACTATGGTGTCTATATAAAAATACTGAGGGTTTGTTAGTTGAGTCAGGGACAGTCAATGGTTTCCATGCTTCTATTCTCAGGGACACAGGTTGTACTACAGCGGGTGTACGCCGCTCATTTGTGTTGCCAGAACAGTTCACTGGTGAGCAGCAGCAGTGTCGATCGTTCGGTGGTAAGATTGAGGTTTTTCCACTAGCGGTTGTTCAGGTCAGTACTCCTTATTTTGAAGGACAGGTCAAGGCTTGTGTGATTGATAATCCAGTCACAGACTTGATCCTGGGTAACTTGCCTGGAGTTGCTTCAGTCAGTTCAGGGACTGGTGGTTCTTTCATTCCTTGTGGTGTTAGTACTAGGCAACAAGTACTTAAGGACAAACAGCCACTAGTACCATTACCTGTACCGGACTTGACCATTTTTGATGTCACTCCGACAGAACTGGCTACTATGCAAAGTAAGGACAGTACTTTGACACACCTGTACTCTTCAGTTCACTGATTTACCTTCCCCACTGACTAATCCTACCTACAAGTTGATTAATGGTGTTTTGTGTTTTTTTTTTTTCCTGATAAAGGTGAGGTTGTACGTCAGGTTGTGGTTCCGAAGGATTTGCGTACAGTTGTTCTTCATACTGCGCATGATGCGATTTTCGCTGGTCACTGTGGTGTCAAGCGCACGCTTCAGCGTGTTCTTGTTTCGTTCTTTTGGCCTGGAGTTTCTCGTTCTGTCACAGACTATTGTCGGTCTTGTGATGTTTGTCAGAGAACCGTTTCCCGTAACAGAGTACCATGTGCGCCTTTGCATAAGATGCCATTGGTCTCTGTTCCGTTTGAAAAAGTGGCTATGGATCTTGTTGCCCTTTCGAGGTTTCGTCTTCAGGACACAGGTATGTATTGACTCTTGTGGACACAGCTACTCGATTTCCGGAGGCTGTTCCACTGAAGCACATAGATACTGTGAGTGTGGCTGAGGCTTTGTTGACAATATTTTCGAGGTTTGGTTTACCATCTGAGATACTCACTGATTGTGGGACTCAGTTTGTGTGATCTGATCTGATGAAGGAGATTTACCGTCTTCTATCCATTTCCTCTGTCACTACCACTCCCTATCATCCGCAGTCCAACGGGATGGTAGAGCGGTTTAACGGGACTTTAAAGACGATGTTGTTGAGGAAAGTCTGTCGTGACCGTCCAAAGGATTGGGATAGGTACATTCCTGCAGTACTCTCTTTGCTTATCGGGAGTTGCCGAATGCCACTTGGGGTTTTCCCCATTTGAACTCCTTTTTGGACATTCTCCTCGTGGTCCACTTTCTATCTTAGCGGATAGATGGTCAGGTTTTCCTGTTTCTTCTGAGGACAGAAATGTATATCAGTATGTACATGACCTTCACAACAGGATACTTGACAGTTGTGCGCAAGCGCAACAGACAGCGGACACTCAAACACATACTTACAAGACTTACGCTGACAGGAAAAGTTCTTTTCGTACTCTGAAGGTTGGTGACAAAGTTCTTGTTCTACTGAGTGATGAACAGAATAAGCTTAAAGTTGCCTGGAAAGGTCCTTTTATGGTTCAAGAGAAATGTTCTCCAGTCAACTACCGCATTGATATGCATGGCAAGAGCAAGGTTTTCCACATTAACATGCTCAAGTTGTATGTGGACAGGACAAATGTTGCAATCAATGTCAGTGTGGATCATTCTATTTCATCAGGTATTGTGTCAGGATCTTGTGTTTCTGATTTTCTACCTGTAGACTGTGTTGTGCCTAGTCAGGGTACAGATAGGGTACGTACAGGGAAAGGTGTTATTCCTGTGACACTCCAGTCGAGTGTGTGTCTTCTGTTCAGTCCTGCTGCATTGGTGTTGTGCAGGATACGGAAGGTGATTGTGTTACCTTACCCACTTTGTCAGTCAAAGGTGAGACTTTTCATGATGTCAAGGTGAATCCTGATTTGTCTGATACTAAGCGGACACAGTTGTTATCTGTACTGGAAGAGTTCAGTGATGTACTTACAGATACTCCTGGTAAGGCTGATCAGGTTGAACCTCATTCATTCAATACATGTGACTACAGATGTACCTGTAAGAATCAAACCTTACCCATTACCTTTTGCTAAAAGGGAAATTGTTCAGAGGGAGATTGATGTCATGCTACGCTTAGGTGTTATTGAAGCGTCTTCTTCCCCATACAGTTCTCCAGTTGTCCTCGTAGGAAAACCGGATGGTTCTGTTTCGTTTTTGTATAGATTATCGGGCTCTGAACAAGGTTACGGTTTTTGATTCTGAACCGATTCCAGATATTGAAGATTTGCTTTGTCAACTTTCTCATGGTCGGTACTTTGTGAAAGTGGATCTAGCAAAAGGTTACTGGCAGATTCCGATGTTGCCAGAGGATAAGCCTAAGACTGCTTTTCAGACTCCTTTGGTCTATTTCAATGGACTCGCATGCCTTTTGGGTTACAGAATGCTCCGGCGACTTTTGCTCGGATGATGCGTAAGCTGAAGCTGCATGAGTTTTCCGCAGTCAGTTTTTTTGATGACATTCTTTTGGCGGCTAAGTCCTGGCAGCAACTTCTCAGTTCCTTGAGGTTATTGTTAAGTCGTCTGAGATTGTTTGGCTTGACAGCTAGACCTTCAAAGGTGCAGCAGGATATCAAGAGCTTGAGTTTTTAGGTCATATGATTTCTGTTGGTCATATTCGGCCTGAGGCAAAGAAGGTTGAGAAGATTCTTGCTATTGATCGTAAAAAAAAACAAAAAAGCAGGTTCGTTCTTTGCTGGGACTCTTGTCGTACTATCGTCGCTATGTTCCTCATTTCGCTGCTATCACTGCCCCTCTCACAGATTTGACAAAGGGAGATAAGTGTCGTCAGGTACTTTGGTCTGAGGAATGTCAGGAGAGTTTGGGATGAAGTACAGAGGATACTGAATGGTTTTCCTGTTCTGTTACTACCTAACCTCTCTGAGGAGTTCATTCTACGCACAGATGCTAGTAGCAAAGGCATGGGTGCTTGTCTTTTGCAGGACAAGGCAGGAGTTCTTCATCCTGTGCAGTTTGCCAGTAAAAAGTTTTCGCAGGCACAGGAGAAGTATTCCACGATTGAGCGAGAGTGAGTGTTTGGCTTTGGTTTGGGGACTGGAAAAGTTTTCCAGATTTCTGACAGGGAGAACTTTTGTCCTCCAGACGGATCATCGTCCACTTACATTTTTACAAGCGTCAAAGACTAAAAACAACAGACTTTTGCGTTGGGCTCTCAGTATTCAGGAATACAAATTTTCAGTGCAGCCTATCGCTGGAAGTTCAAATACTTTTGCGGACTTGCTGTCACGTCAGTGAAATCTGTTTGTTGTTTTGCTGTATGGTTTTGTTTTTTCTCAAACATTATGTGAGAAAAATAGTTTACTGTACTGTTGTCTTTTTCTTATTCTATTGATACATTTTTCAGGATGCTGTTACCTGTTTTGTGTAAGAATAAGAGATGCAACATATTTTGTATAAGACATTGAAAGAGTATTGTTCAATTTTTGGATGGATTGTTTTTCTGGCATTGGTGTTTTTTTTTTAAATGTAAAGGATTTTTGCTTTGTGTGTGCTGGAATAATTTGAGGATTTTATATGGAGTCCATGGCAGATGTTCTTATGGTGCTATAGTTCATTTTGCATTTGCACTGTGGCAATTTGTGGGTTTTGCTACTGTCTTATTTTGACATTGTATCATGAGTCTTGGCAGATTTTGTATTGTCATGCCATTGTATGTATAAGACAATCTATTATGATGGATATCTTTAATGGTGTGATGTTTGATATTTGATGGGTGAATGTAACATGTATTTTTTGTGTGGAGGAGTGCAACAAAGAGTTGACTATTGCAGTGGTTTTGGCATGGTCTTAGTTTTGGTCATTCTTGGTAATATGAATGTCATATGGCAGGTTTCATTTTGGCTGGCTTCTGATGGGTGTCAGTAATTTTTACAACTACTCATTTGGATGACTTGGTTCATGGCTTCTATTTTGACAATGTATTGATGACCTATGATGTTCCTTTGTATGATTCCTTCAATGTAAAGGATTGAGGTGTTTCATGTACATAGATCTTTTTGTTGGATTTCTTGGAGCATAACTTCCTGCAAGATTTCTCCTGTAGGATAAATCTTGTCCCCGGGAGGGGGGGGGGGTGTCAGGCACATGGAAAGAAAAGTTTTAAGCGCCTGTGTATTGAAAGGTTAAGCGCGAGTGAAGGGAGTTAAATGTGTGAAAAGGAAACGGCGTAGGATTGTCGTTCTTAAAGGGCAGGTCACTTCTTTTTTTTGAATGTGAGCTGTGTTAAGAAAAAATTGGGTAAAAAGCTAAACACACTGGAAGTGAGTGTGGAGAGAGATTCGAGCAACAGCGCTGATTGAATGGAAAAAGAGGCCGCCGACTGTCAGGCCCAATTAAAACAGACATGAGTCTGTAACATGCTTACGCATGTATTTTGAATTTGAGGGAATGATTCAGACAAGAGTAAGTATTTGATACAATTTTAAGGAACTATGAAAGTTCCAGTCTTTTTTTTTCATTTTATCCATTTCGATCGTGAAATTGGGAATCGAAATTATTTTGTAAAAGTGTGTTTATGTTGGATTGCTGCTAACTGTGGGCAGTATAGTCATCATAGCTTATTTTGTTTTCTAGCTACGCCGTTATGGTAGCAGTAGCGAAATAGACGAGGCTGTGACTGGAGGGAGAGTCGGGTGAGCTACGGGAGCCATACCCCCCTGCCAGAAAGATGTCGGAAGGAACAGCCAGAGACAGCCAGAGATAGTGGGTATGCTGTCCAAAGGTGCAGAGGCGAAGTCGAGTTCGCCATAGAGTTATGCTCTGCAGAAACCAAGCGAAAAGGGTAGGTGGAAACATGTATGATGTCCACCATAGACGTTCGTGATTGAATGAAAAGGAATGAAGGTACCGATATTTGTGATGAACGGACCCCAGGAGAAATGTAAAGTGAAATATTAATGTGTGTGGAGTTGGATGACTGTTGTGTAATGGAGTATTGGCTGTATTCATGCATGCATGTGCAAATATTTATGCGTGAATCATAGCTTGACATTAGCGTAATCAACATATACGTCAGATATGAACGGAACAAATCTTGTTTTATTAACAAAACCCCCCCCCCCCCCCCCCCCCCCCCCCCCCCCCCCCCCCAGATCGTCTCCTCTGATGACAGAGTTTTACCGCACCTTTACAAAAGGCTTTACATCGACAAACACATCTATGGTGAATGTTTCAAGGAAGGTTTCTGCAAAGCATATAAAATCAAAACCACAGACATCGGAAACAAATGCCTATCTGTCAAACCTTATCCGAATTCAAATGACTGTGTTTGTGCAATCGCTCTCACATTGTCTACGTTACTGTTGTTAAAATCACGTGCAACGCGCTTACAGCCACGCGCGGCAGGGTCCGGAACGGCCAGTCCTCCTAGCGGTGTAAAGCAATCTTTCCTCCCTCTTGAAATACGATCATCGCAAAGGGACTGGCCAAACCCCTATTTCAGCTCTTTTAGCTGATCAGAAACGTCTAGCCCGAATCTCCAGCCATCCACACACAGAGCTTTAAAGATCATCGCGACCCGCTTACCACTGTTTCTGGCCTCTTTCAGATGAAGAGGGAGCTTCTGCTCGATATCGTGGACCCTAGCTGTGAAGTCTTCACTGACCAAGATATTTTTTCCTTTTAATTTGGCTTTAGCTTTTAAGATATGCACCTTATCTTTACACGATGAGCATCTGGCAATGATGGGGGAGTCATGCTTTACATTTAAACGATGCACTCTATCAAACTGGACCTCATTCACGTCCAATTTCTTCGCTGTCGAGTCCTTCAACATACGCTCGCAGTCATCAACGTTCTCATTCTCACTCCTGCTCAAACCATAAAACAATTAATTATTCCATTTTGCGAACCCTTCGAGGTCGTCCGCCTTCTTTTCAATTAACTCAACTCTATCAGTCAGTTCAATGTTCATTGTTTGGAGATGATTTTTCTGCGACCGCAATTCCACCACTCGCTCGCTGAGACCCTTTACTTCGTTCTGCAAAGCAGCGTACTGTTCGCTAAGGGTCTTCACTTCTGTTTTTACATCATCCAACTTACTGTCCATGGCCTTGTTGGTCTTGTCCATCTCCAGAAGTTTGTCAGGATGTCGGCCATGGTGGGTTCAGCGCTCGTCGGTCTGGACACAGTAGAGTCCCCCCCGCACCCCCCCCCCCCCCCCACCCGCAAGAGAGAGAGAGAGAGAGACAGACAGACAGACAGACAGACAGAGAGAGACAGAGAGAGAGACAGAGCGAGAGAGACAGAGACAGAGAGAAACAGAGAGGGTCAGAGAGAGAGAGAGAATTTAAAGAAATGCTATTTGTTGAGGGAAAGGAATAATCACGAAGCCAGTGGCTCTTTTCTCTATTTTTTTCTTCTTTTTTTCATCCTACCCTTAAACAAGGAAAAGATATATGCAAATAGGCCTATATGAAAGAAAACATAGTACAGAACTACATATCAGCACATAGATGACAGTGATTACATAACAATTCATAATGAATGATAGAATATAATTTCAGTGGAAGAGAAACCGGAAGGATGGTGAGTAGAAAGGGATCGAGAGAGACTGAGAAAGAGAGAGAAACAGCGACAGGGTGAAATGGAATGGAAAAATACAGTAGAGAGACAGAGAGGGGGGGGGGGGGGGGGGGGGGGGGGAGAGCAATTGCAGTTTTTCAACCAAAAAGGGAAAGGAAGAATCTCCTATTCATCTGGCCTCCCTGACAAAAATGTAATGAACATTAGTCACACGGAAGTGCATGAGAACTGTTAGAATAACAAAACAACCAGTCGTCGTATACTAAAACCCAGAGACTTAAGAGAGATTTTTTAAGCAACAAAGACAACAATTCATTGCAGTATTACGAGATGTTGTACGAATGCAGGAGAGGGAGAAGGCAAGAGAAGAAAGAGGAGAGGAGTGAATATAGAGTGAAAGTTAGAGATGGGAACAGACGGTAGTGACATGAAGCTGAGAGAGAGAGAGAGAGAGAGAGAGAGAGAGAGAGAGAGAGAGAGAGAGAGAGAGAGAGAGATAGTCAGACAGACAGACAGACAGGCAGACAGAAATACAGACAGATACAAAAAGACTGAGACAGAGAGAGAGACAGAGATAGAGAGACAGAAAGAGAGACATATAAGGGGGCAAGCAGACAGACAAAAAGAGGAGAGAAAATGGAAAAGAAAGGAAGAAGAGAGAAAGAAGATCAACAGGCGATGACAAAAGTGTCTGTAGAAGAGAGCTGGGTACATAACGGAGGAAATAAATCTGAGCGGCAACATCTCATGGACTTTCGTTTTCTAATTCAGCTGTTAAATATGAGCGATACCTTTCTTTGAACACTGAGACTAGCACAGAGAGAGAGAGAGAGAGAGAGAGAGAGAGAGAGAGAGAGAGGAGGGAGAGAAAGAGTGAGTGAGAGAGAGATGTACGTGGGACAGATATACAGATATAAACGAGAAGAATAAGCAACAACAACAACAAAAATGGGGGGGGGGGGGGGGGGGGGGGGGGGGGGGGGGGGGGGGGGGGAAAGGGGGGGGGGGGAGAATAGAATGAAGAAGAAAGGAAAGGAAAGAAAGGAGATCGACAGGATATGACAAAACTGACTATAGAACAGAACTGAGTAAATAACAGGAGGAAAAAGCGAGCGAGAACAACTCATGGAATTTAGTTTTCTCAGCTATTAATTATGAGTGATACCTTTGAATATGTTGTTGAGACTAGTAGAGAGAGAGAGAGAGAGAGAGAGAGAGAGAGAGAGAGAGAGAGAGAGAGAGAGAGAGAGAGAGAGAGAGAGAGCTCTGAACTCCGAAAAAGTTTACTGCAAGGCCACTGGCCTTTAGGCAAAGAGGTACATGTATCATGTAAAGACACAAAATGAGAAAAGAACTCACACAGACCAAACTATAAAGAATCTACTAAACAAAAATATCATTTCTTAACTGCATAGATAAACCAACTGGGAAATCACTTTCAGGTATTTTCTATGCAGTTTCCCCATTTTACCCTTTTAATACTAGAACAAAAAAAACATTACACAGTTGAAATAGATTTCGCAGTTTCTTCTTCTCTCTTTTTTAAAGCATAATAAATAAACATTGCTACAGAACGTGTAATAAACCTGCTTTCGCTCTGCAAACATAGTGTCGAATGTGTATTTTCGTCTATCTTTCTCAAAACTTTCAAGTACTTTTCTCTAATTTCCTGATATACCAGATATACAAACAAAAAATGGTGTTCGTCTTCTGTAACCTTACAAAAAGGGCAAGAGTTTGATTTTTCTATATACCTTTTGTGAGTGCTAATATCACATATACCCAATCTGAATTTGACAAAAACTGTACGAAATTTTATTACTGAAGTGTCTGAGAGGTATTTTTCTGGACGCAACAATGATTTAAAGTTCAGTTCAGTTCAGTTCAGTTCACTTGGGACTTTAGATAGCCTCACAGCTTTTAGTGTCCCAATCATCTTATTTATATAATAAACATTGGTTGCATAATGCATGCATATGCTCAGGATATATTTTACTCTATTCTGTCAATCAAATTGGTATTTTAACATATTTAACTTTGCGTTAGTATCCAGAAGGTTTTTAAAGTATTAAAATCTTTTGCTTTTTTAATGTATGCAGGTAGTTTGTTCCAATATGATGCCACTGTTACTAAAAAAATTTTTCTAATATTAGTGCGACAATATTTAATTTTGATTTTGTTATCAGAATTTCTTGTAATGTGATTAGAGGTTAGTTGAAAAAATCTGTTAAAATTTGCACTGTTAAGTCCATTAAATAGCTTGTAAGTCTCAATCAAGTCTCCCCTCATTCGCCAAAACTTTAACGATGGTAAATTTAACCTTCGCAATCTATTTACATAGCTTATATGTTTAAACTCCTTAATTAACAAGGTAGTTCTTTTTTGCACTTTCTCAATACTCGCTGATTGCCTTTTTAAGTAAGGGCACATATCACATTTCCATACTCCAGGTGGGGGTCTAACTAATGCCTTATATAGTATTGTAAAAACTTCAGTATCCAAATATGAAAAAAAGACCATCTAATTATACCAAGCATTTTGTTAGCTTTCATCATTGCACTGTTTATGTGCTTATCAAATTGCAGACTGTTATCAAACGTTACACCAAGATCTTTTTCTTCTAAAACGGAATCAACATTTGAGACATCATCATTGTATTTCATAGTATATGTATATTCCGGATTATTTTTTCCATAATGAATAACCTTGCACTTACCTGGATTAAAACATAAATTCCATGTTTCACTCCACTTAATTAGATTATCGATATCATCTTGTAACTTAAGATGGTTACTTACAGAATCATATATTTTCATATCATCTGCAAATATTTTACATGAACTAATTACACATTTCGGCAGGTCCTTGATAAAAAAAACTGTGAACAGAATAGGTCCAAGAATACTTCCCTGTGGAATACCGCTTAAAACATATATACTTGAAGAATAATTATTTCCAACTCTCCCCCTTTGTACTCGATTAGAAAGAAAGCTCTTAATCCAATTGTATACATTCCCACTTATACCATAACCTTTTAATTTTTTTTAACAATCGGTAGTGGGGCACCGAGTCAAAGGCTTTTCTAAAATCCAAGTAAATTGCGTCAAAAGCAAGCCCATCATCAATCATGTTCGTAAAATCTTCCATTACCTCTAAAAGTTGTGTCATACAAGATTTACCCTGTCGAAACCCATGTTGGCAATCTGAATATAAGAAAATATCATTCATATGGTTTACTATTGCATCTCTCACAAATGACTCAAGCACTTTGCAAAGGATGCAAGTCAAACTTACAGGGCGATAGTTTCCTGGGTCAGACTTTGTGCCTTTTTAAATATAGCAGTTACAGTTGCAAACCTCCAATCTGGGTACCACTTCTTCACTTATTGATTTGTTAAATAACACACACAAAGGTACTGCTAGTTCTTCACATAACTCCTTTAATACTCGAGCTGGTAAACCATCTGGACCAAAAGCTTTAGTGGCATCAATTTACTTAATTTTTCTTTTACTGCTACTTGTGTAATGACTATATCACACAGAATTTTTCCACCGGATAAAGATGCGCTGTCGTCGATTTCCGGAACATTTTCAATATTCTCATGTATGAATACACTAGAAAAGAATTTATTCAGCACCTCGGCCTTATCATTATCACTAACTGCAATATTACCATCTTCTTTTTCAGTGGACTAATGAAGAGTTGACGTTCAATTTTGAGCGGACATATTTCCAGAAGCATTTAGATTCTTCTTACTACTTTTTGCAATTTCATGCTCATAGTCCTTTTTGCTTTTCTCACCTCTTTAGAACGTTCATTTCTCAATTTAATATAATTTTGGTAATGTATACCATCTCGTGTAATAAAAAATCTTTTATATAAATTGTACTTTTTAAAATTTTCTTTATTACAGATTTCCTCATCCACTTTGGTCTTGAATTTTTGTTACCTTTACTCTCAGTTTTGGGTATATATAAATCCATTGCTTCTTGAATTTTATTTCTTATAGTTGACCACATGTTTCCACATCTAAGCTATCCAACTCAGTCCAGTCAACCTTTCTATGATCATCTCTCATTTTATTGTAATTCTCTTTTGCATAATTATATTTATGGTGTTTGCTTTGCTTGTCATAGTCATCAACTGCAATGTATACATCAAATATCAGCACATCATGATCGTTTTTCCCAATTGGACTGTGGTGTTCAATGTCAAATATCAGGATATCGACATTTACAAGAATCAAATCAATCAAACTAGGTTTTTGTCCTGTTCTTCTCCTAGTTGGACTACGAACAGACTGAATCAGATATGCATCATTAATTGCTTCCACAAACACTTCGTTTTCCTTCGACGGTTCTTGCCACTTTATTCCTGGATATTAATGTCTCTCATTATACAGACGTGATCGAACTTTTAATAATATCCGAGTGTAAAATATCCAAAAGTTTAGTATCATTTTCAGCATTCGAACTAGGGCTTTTATACATACATCCAAGTAACAGTTTTTTTTATTGTCCTTTGCTGAAAAATAACACCACACACTCTCTTGAAACGTATGTGTGTTTAGTTCATCACAGTGTTGAGCATGAAGGGAATGCTTCACATACAATGCTACCCCTAGAATGGGGTCTTTATTCATAAAGCAATCAAAACCAGGAATGCAATATTCAGGCATATTTATATCCAACTGTCGTTTGGCTTTAATTTCAGTTAATGCAATCACACTCGCATTTTTTTTTCTTGAATCAATTAAAATAACTCACTCTTCTTGTTCAAGAAACTATCCAGATTTGAATAAATTGCAGTACAACGATTTGAACAGAATGTATCTTGATCAATATTAAAACTATGTACATTTCCATTCACTTCAGTCATTGCTTCACACTCCCCCCCCCCCCCCCCCCCCCCCCCTTGCTCCAGCACGTCTGGCCAACCTCTTAACAATTTTCCCACCTCTTAAGTTCCAGTCATTTTCTACTGTTTCCTCCTTGGTCTCAAGCAAATTTTTCAATTCCCTGTGTGTCTCTGCCTCTGTAAAGGGGTGAAGTCCGGGTTGAAATACATTTTGTCCTGTTTGTTTTCCCTGGTTTAAAGTACCATAGTTTCTCAGTATTATTTCTTTCTCTTTTTCAGAACCAACTTTGAATCTAAGTAACCTCGGTTTATCAGATTTTTTTTCCCCCGAGTCTTACTGGTCACACTAATAGATTCAACTTTGAGTTTGGGGTCAATCTTTTCCAGCATTTTCTTCACCCTCAACAAATTATCTTTTACTCTGTCCTCCGTACTAGCTTCATCAATCTCTTTCACTCCAACTACAATCACATTAAGTTTTCTTTTTTCAATCTCCCCCCCTTTCATCCAGAGTCTCTGCTAATTGCCTTTCAACAGCCTTCTCTATTTTTTTTTTTTTATCTAAGGACTCACTTGTGTATCCAGTTTCAAGTTTTGCTAACGTACTTTCCATGGGCTTCAATCTTTGTGATCAAGTGGTCAAGTTTGTCATCTTTAACATCCCTTTTCATACCTTCTCCTTGAACACACTGGGGGCAAATCCACTGAATGTATGTTTTTTCAGACACACATAAGAAGTCAAGTTCTGACTGGGTCAGACCTGAACAACCAAGGTGACACCATTTTTACAGTCATGGCACTCGATTCCTTTTTCATCATCCTCAACGGCTGAATCACATGATGGTTTCAAACACATGTAGTACTGCTTCGTGCTGGTGCCTGAGGCGAAATAGTAGTAGTTTTACCATTGACACTTCCTCGACCTCTCCTTGGTTTGACCATCTCTTGTCAATTTTCCCAGTAAAGAGATGAGTTAAGTATATAAAAACTGGATTTAAAATTTAGTACATCACCTACTAAACAAAAGTGTTAATTGTTACTTTCAAGTGCACAACACCCATCCATAAGTGTTACAGTGAGAAAGGAACGATAAGTAGAGTATCTTTCACTCTCGCACAGTTTACTTGATCACTCTTGTTTGTAGCCGTCAATTATGCGTTGTTTAAAAACTTGTACAAAAACCTTTTCGTTTCCAACTCCGCCATTCACCCAAATTTCGGAAAATCATAAGTATCTAGGCAAAATTTGACTCTGCTGGCCCTATTTTGTTGGTTGATCTGGTTTTGTCCACTCTACATACACCTATTTTTATGCATTTCATACGCTTGTTTTGGCAGTCTTGCAAAGTTTAGCTTTTGTAACTTAGCCAGTACCTGATCACCTTTATTGTACAATCAACAAAGAGGGTACCCTGCCATTTCACCATTAAACTTCAAATTCGGAGTTTTAGGACTTATTCTAAGAAAGCGCTTACAGGCAAATAAATCGGGGGCTTCCACAGTTTGAAAACGTGTTAAACCCCAAATTTCAGCTGCATACAACATCATAGGTTTAACCTGGGCATCAAATAATTTTTAAAAAACTGACTGTTCCATATTTCCAAGACTCCACATTGTCTTCATGATCTCTACCACCCTGCCTTTAGCTCTACCCGCAAACTTCTCTAATGCAATGTCAAATGACAGTTTTGTAGTTATCGTAAAACCCAGATATTTGTAACGATTTACAACTTCCATCTCTTTGCCTTCATAAAACCACTTTTCTACTTTTGACAAATGCCCACCTTTTCTGAAAATCGTAATTCTTTTTTTTGTCAAGTTAATGGTCAAACCAAGAGATTTTGATGCCTCGGCGAGGTTGTCTATCTGGTTTTGTAATCCAACAAGTGTGGAAGAGATTAAACAAATATCGTGTGCAAACAAAAGCAGAAATATCTCTTGCAAGCCAGGCAAGAACTGGAAACAATGCCTTCCCTTTTTAGTTACATTGTCAGCTACCTCTGTGATTAATAGACTAAAAATCAGGGGCGACAACAAGCAGCCTTCTTTCACCCCGGCTGGACACTCAAAAACGTCCGATATCTCAGTTCCCCACTGTACACAACATTGGACTGAATCATATATACCCTGAAGCATTTGAAGCATTTTCTTCGGCGTTTCAACTTTCTGTAAGACTGCCAAAAGGCTGCCTCTATCTACTGAGTCAAAAGCTTTCATATAGTCTATGAACGCTACATAAAATTTACTTTTCTTTTCCACGTATAAAGATCTTTTAATCACAGAAACATGCGTAAAAATATTATCTATAGTGGAGTACTGTTTACGAAAGCCTGCTTATTCCTCATATTTTGTGCTCACTTTCTGCCCATTCATATAGACAAGTATTTAATATTGATGTAAATATTTTACTTATAGTGCTTAGAAGGGAAACACCATGATAGTTTTCTGGGTTGTTTATATCACCCTATTAACAAAGAAATGATAACTGAGCGGCTCCACTCCTCTGGGAAGATACCTTTATGAAAGAAATTATTAGATATTCTGGTCAAAATAGGAGTAACCATGTCTTTGGCTGATTTCAAAAATTCGCTAGAAATTTCTAGTCCTGCAGCTTTACCTGGTTTAAGTTTCCTTATGGCCTGTTTGACTTCGTGCATTCTTATTTTTTTCATCCAACTCATAGAGGCATGAACATCATAATCATCGTGCAATAACTGGGTCACTGATGATGCTGTTGCACTGTTCTGCCCTAGTATTCCCGCAAAATGATTTTTCCAGGTTCAATATCAATTGAGGCTTCGTTCCGTAGTCTAGGTCGAGCTCGCCTGATTACTGACCAAAACGTATTACTGTCATTTCTATTTTGTAGCAAAGATTCACGCATCTTTAACTTATAGGATTTTCTCTTGTCATTCAGTACAGACTGATATTGTGCTCTTTTTTTTCGTTATACCGTGCTTTGTCATCATCATCAAGCGTACGTCTGTAACAATTCAGAAAATTACTGAGTTGGCACTTACGCACCCTGCATTCGTCGTCGAACCATTTATTTGTGCTGAGCGCGCCGTGAGACACTTTGCGTCGCATGCACTGGCCAGCTTTGAGCAGTACGGCGACGAATCTCCGCAGCGCGTCGTCAACACTCGTTTTCTACACAGTCCGCCGCCTCTTCCATTGCCATGCGCCCTTCGTCTGATGTCAGACAGTCTAAAAATAGGTGTGCTTTCTGTGGGCCCCATTTCAATTATATCTGCGCACTATGGTTTGTTTGACCTTTTCGCTTTTGCTCTAGGGCAGTACATACAAGTTCAACAGGCATATGATGTGACTCCACACGGCTAACAACAATTATGTCACGAATGGAATAAAATCAAGAGGTCAGAAAGTAACCAATGACGCTATTTCCTCTGTCTGAGAAAAACGTAAATGTACCATCAATATCTCCACTTATCAAATCATTCAAGGGAGTTAACTGAAACATAGCACATAACTGTATAACATTTTACGAAAATTATTATCAACACCATCTTGAGAATGTCTTTCATGCACAACATCTGGGCTGTTTACAAAGTCTTCATCTGTACCAGTGTCCAAGTTCCACGAACCAATCGGGGAGTTCAAGTCACCACTAACCAGTAAATACAGACGTTACGGATGGAATGGGTCGTGTCTGCGGGTGTTTGACTGTCTGACTCTCACACAGAAATTATAGATGTTAGTTAGTTAGTTAGGGTTTATAGGGTCCAGCGCTACTAGGAGCCACACCAGGACCTCAGCTATCATATCTGCTAAGTCTCTAGATACAAATACCCACACTAGTATTAACACATCGCTTAAAATTTATAAAGACAAAAAGCACAGTTATCTGTTCAACTCCAGCAACACCTATATACATTATTAAAACACTATAACTTATAAAATAAGTTTACCTCTTTCAAAAAAGAAAAAATAAGATCCACTGAAATCTCACGAAAAAGAACTGATAAATCACTGGTGGAAAAGATCTTCTCTCTGATACACATCAAATCAGCACATTCAGTCAAAAAAATGATGAACACTGAACAAGCTGTCACATGCAACACACCATGGAGGGTCTTCCCTTCTGAGTATCCAACTGTGCCTTATATAGCTGTGCCCAATATGTAACCGTGACGAAACCGATTCCTCTTTACGGTTACGTACTATTGATGAGAAAGGGATGATTAAATCTGGGCAAATTTTAAAACAATTTATTATGATTTTGATTAGACCATTCACTCTGCCACAGTTCACGACAATACAAGCTAGAGATTGTGACGAAGATCTGAGTGAGGAACAAACTGCACAGGCCTCCTGGAAAGACTTGCACCGAGAGCTTGTTTGGCTGCTTTTGTCTACACTGAGTTACCATAGATTCCCATGTGTGGCTGGGGACCCAACACAAAAACTATATGCTTTCCCGAAGAGACAAGCTGAGTATGAAGATCATGAATATCCGCCAAAACTGGATGTGAAACTTCTCTTGTCGATAAAGCTGACAGTGCCGACAATGAATCCGATAAAATAAGGAAATCGTTCTGATCTGACCGCACTGAGAGCCAGATTTAAAGCCTTCAGTTCAGCAGTATAAACAGACGACCAATCCCGCAATCTTAACAAGGTAGGCTCCTGAAAATTGCTATCAAACACAATGGCAGCTGCAGCCCTCTCATCTTTTTTTAGAACCATCTGTAAAAATCTTGGTAAAATCTTTATAAAGTTCACATTGCTCAAGATAAAGTTGTTTATATGCAGCACTCGAGGTGACCTCCTTTCGAAATTGAGTTAAATATAAATTAATCTCTGGATTGGCTATTTTCCAGGGAGGCACATCAGTCTGTAATGGACCGTCATCAACAGCATCAAGGTCAATGCCAGCTGCCCTGAAGAGGGGGAAAATACGAATACCCAGTGGAGGAATCTCTTTTGGCTTTAAGTCATATTTGGCTCTAAAAGGCCAGTTCATGACAATATCATAGGCAGGGTTTTCTGGATTAGTCCTCAGTTTCAGATAATAATTCATGGAAAGACACACAATCTCCTTAGCTCCAGAGGGGGTTCACCAGATTCAACATACAAACTCTCTTTTGGAGATGTGCGAAATGCTCCCAGAGCAATCCGCAGTCCTTGATGATGAATTGGATCAAGAGCTTTGAGATAAGACTTTCGTGCGGATCCATATACCACACAACCATAATCTAGCTTTGGTCTCACCAAAGCCCGATATAATCGCAACAAAGTTCGCCTGTCTGCACCCCAATCAGTGTGACTAATAACCTTTAAAATATTCAAACCTGACTGGCAAGATTGTTCAATGTACTTAATGTGAGGCAAAAAGGAAAGCTCACTATAAAAAAATAACCCCCAAAAGTTTCACTTGTTTGGAAACTTTAATTACCTGACCATTGAGACTGATAGCTGGTTCTAAGACCTGAGATCTTTTCCTATGGAAATGAATACACTCTGTCTTAGTAGCTGAAAACTTAAATCCATTTCCAGTGACCCACTGCTGAACACGATTAACACACAACTGAAGTTGATGCTCAGCTGCAGCCAAGGTTTTCCCCTTGGCAGCAGAAATGGAGAAATCATCAACAAACAATGACTTATCAATCCCAGACTTTACTGACTGAACGATATTATTAATCTTGAGATTGAACAGAAGTGGAGAAAGGATGCTACCCTGCGGGACGCCCATCTCCTGCTCAAAAGGATCCGAAAAGGTAGAATGAAGTCTAACACTGAAATGCCTGTTAGACAAAAAATTAGCAATAAACATTGGTAAATTACCTTTGAAATCAAGTGCCTTCAAGTCCTGAAGAATTCCATACCTCCATGTTGTGTCATAAGCTTTTTCTAAATCAAAAAGAATAGAAACTACATGTTCTCCATTAATCAAAGCATTCCTGATAAAAGACTCGTATCGAACCAGATGATCAGTAGTACTGCGGTTATTCCGAAATCCACACTGGGAAACATCCAATGCCCCAAGACATTCTAACTGCCATAACAATCAAGAATATACCATTCTCTCCATAGTTTTACATAAGCAACTTGTAAGAGCTATAGGACGATAGTTGTTAGGATCCGAATGATCTTTCCCTGGTTTAGGAATAGGAACAACAACCGCCTCTCTCCAAGAATGTGGAAAATATCCTGAACACCAAACATGATTAAACAGTGACAACAACACCTTTAAACCCTCAGCTGGTAAATGTTGAATAAATTGATAATGAATGTCATCTGGTCCAGGAGCTGAGTTGTTGGCTTTCAAATGGCGTCCTTTAACTCATCCATGGTGAAAAAGCAGTTATAATCCTCAGAACTATCTGGCACGAAAGAAGAAAGATTTTGACTCCGCTGATCTTTTGATACGGTGGAATTCCTTGCAATAATGATCAGCTGACGAATTTTGATGAATATTAGCAGCTAACAAGTTAAAAACCTTCTTTTTATTTGTAATAATTGATCCGTTTACTTGCAAACTTTTAATAGCTGATGTAGCCGACTTAATCTTACGGATCTTAAATAAATGTCAGCGAACCGCCCAGAGAAACGTGGACAAACGAGTCACAAGACAACACACAAACGCGTTTCGACCTCTTAGGTCTTCCTCAGGTGAAATAAAGACGGACAAAATAACGAAAATGCACTTAGCTTTGATCGCTTCAGATTGCTTCTGAGTTCAGCGCAAGGAAGGCGTTGAATGAGAACGAGGCTGTCGGAAGGGAAAATAATGTGTGAGTCAAAGTCGTAATGATGATGATAATAATATTACTGATAGGGATACTAATAATGGTCAAAATATTATTTTAAAAAAAAAAAAAAAAAAAAAAAGTCAATAAGTATGGGTATGGAAGAAAGGAGAGTGGTTAGAGGATTCTTAAACAGCAGGGTTGCCGTGGCAACAGTCTCAGAGGCGAAGGCGATGGTGATGTCAATACTAGTGGTGGTAGTATCAATACTAGCAATATTATTACTGAATGGTACTACTAACAACGATAGTGAAGGTTAAGGTAATAGAAACACAGTACAAAATTATATTTAGAAAATACATTTTTAAATAAATAAATAAATGTGCGCGTTTGTGCGCGCGCGCGCGCGTGCGTGTGTGTGTGTGTGTGCGCGCGTGCGCGTGTGTGTCCCACTCTGTGTGTGTGTGTGTGCGCATGCGTGTGCGCGCGCGCGCGTGTGCGTGTGTGTGTGTGTGTGTGTGTGTGTGTGTGTGTGTGTGTGTGTGTGTGTGAAAAGATGGTTGTACCTGTGCTATTATATGGCTGTGAAATATGGGGTTATGAAGATATCAAAATCATAGAAAGCTTGCAGCTAAAGTTCTTAAAGCATTTACTCCACCTTAATCGCAGTACCATGACAGAGTTATTATATGGGGAACTTGGGATTTATCCGTTGTCTGTGCAAATTAAAACCCGAATGATCCGATTCTGGATCTCACTAGCAACTCAAACGGATAAATATTCGAGTAAAATATATTGTGTTTTATATGACTTGTATAAAAGTGGTATCTATATGTCTGGGTGGATAAAGTGTATACAAAGCATTTTTGTAGAAACAGGCTATGATTGTATTTGGGAAACACAGCAGTTTTCTAACGA
>JADBJO010003546.1:84385-89385 GCA_016801955.1 Conus betulinus
TCGTTGACCACCTTCTGTGCATAAGTAGAAGCCGAAGGAGTCCTGGCCTCCACTAACCTTCTAGCCTCAGTAAAGGAACATTTACTCTCAATCTTTACTTTTTGAATCTCGCATTCCTTTTTCCACACTGGGTAACTTTTTGAATTTGCTGGATGGTCACCCTTACAATTGACACAGTATACAGCACTTATACAAGATTCATCATGCTTCTTCTGTCCACAATCACGACAAATCTCCTGACCCGACAAGTTCGGCTGGAATGCCCAAAGCGTTGGCACTTGAAACACCGCAAACAAGATGGCACAAAAGGCGTAACTTTCACTCGAACATAACCCACTTTGACAAACTTTGGAAGAGATGGCATAGCAAAAGTCAAGAACAGCGTGTTGGTTTCGATTAAGTCACTTCCTTTAGAGATTTTAACTCTATGGACCTGCAGGACACCCTGGCTTTCCATCTCAGTCCGAATTTCTGATTCAGCAACTCCAGCCAAGTCAGCACATCTGATTACCCCTTTCGAGTATTGAGAAAGGGGTGAATGGAAACCTTAACTGTGATATTCAAGAGTTGAGAACCATCCTTTTCAGTAGCAACCGAGACGCCGCTTCCGTAGCACAGTTAACAAGGTAGCTACCAGATCGGAGTCTCTTAATAATTTTAAATCCTGTGGATGAAACTCCCTCAAACCACTTACAAACAGCAAACGAAGAAATCTGAGCAATGGATTCTTTGGGATCTTTTGCATCCACTAAAAGGAAGCTTGGCCATGTGTTTTGGATACCCTTTCTCTTTGCCACTTCCCTTATCTCGTTATCTGAATCTGAATCTCTGTTCATAATCTCGTCCATACACTTGCCATGTCCATCATCGTTTTC
This sequence comes from Conus betulinus, assembly GCA_016801955.1. Lineage (NCBI taxonomy): Eukaryota > Metazoa > Mollusca > Gastropoda > Neogastropoda > Conidae > Conus > Conus betulinus. The sequence goes on from JADBJO010003546.1 coordinate 85,261, forward strand.
TTCTCTTTTTGTTTGGAGGTTGTTGTTTAGTAGCCATATTGAAAGGGAAAAACTTCACCTCCCCTACTCCCCACTCGCGATCGAGTGCCCACAAGGGCGATGCCCCTAAGCGATCCTCTAGCAATGGGAAACACCAGGGTTATAGCGAAGGTATACACCGCGTGACACGCGCTCCACCCCATCCACCAGGCTCATGACCAACTGCTGAGAACAAACAGGGCCACTCACCTGGCTTCCAGAGCAAGCAACGTGCCACACGGTTTGACCCATGCCATGCCCACACTGTGGAGGCGACCGGTTGACGGCATTGAGCCCCATGCTGCCCCCCATCTAGAGAAAGTCCAGGCCAAAGTGGCGTGTGAGGGGCGCGGATCCCACTCCGGGTCCCTCTCAACCACCAGGACACCATTCTCTCTCGACACGGGTCGCACCGCACGGTCAACACGGTGGACCAAGAGGACACAGAGAAAACAGAGAAAGTGCTATAGAAGACTTGTGATAAAAGGAAAAGAAGAGGATAAATATCCATAAAGGCAGAAGATAGACGAACAGAAAACTGCAGATTAATAAGGAGAAGAATGTTGAGAGAGAAATGCTGGTGAAAGAACCATGGGGGTAGGCAAAAAAAACACAAAAAACAGAGAAAAAGAAAGCCCACCTAAAACAAAGTCCCACCCTCAAGGGGCACAAGAGGGTGACCCTGAGAACTAAAAATAAGACACCCCACCCAGGTCCCCCAGGGCAGACCCCGGTGGGGACAGAAATTATGGATGCATGCACGACTTTTGCAATTCACATACACACACCCACTCAATCGAACATTGACAAGCAAGCAACAGAACACTTTTTTATTTTATGCTGCCCTAGCCATCAGACAAACATATATAATATACTAGTCACATAAAGTTAAGCACAGGCCTTTGCACACAGGGGGTTGATTCATCCCTTCAAAAACATTGTTTTTTTTTTTGTTATGCGGCAACCAATGATGGAATCTCACACAGCAGTGTGTAATCCAGCCTGTGTCAACTGGTAGTGCGCACGGGGGTCTTGGTGACCTCGTTACCGCGCGGGATAAAAAGTGCAAAGTTGCGTTAACTGTGCCTGTTTTGCATCAAGCTTGCTGGCGACACAAGATGTGTAAAATGAAAAATTCTTTTTTCCCGTGCAAGAGCAGTCTCTCAAGTGAGTTTTATGCCCCTTCTTTTGGCTGTTTAAGCGCGGGGTTGGTTACTGTCAGCCCTTTTCTCACCATGCCACCACGAAGAAAACTTAGCACCTTTGACAAAACCAGGGCGATTGCGTGGATACAAGATGGCATTGCAAAGGCTGAAGTGGCGCGACGACTTGGTGTGCATCATTCAGTTATTGTTAGACTGAATCAGCGTTTTAGGGCGACCAACAGCGTTGAAGAGAGGCCACGGTCAGGTCGGCCTAGGCAGACTACTCCCAGAGAAGATCGTTTCATCGAGAGGCAGGCCCTATTGCAGCGGGATACCACTTCCCAATAGCATCCAAAGGCAGCTTCGTATGGCAAATAACACCATCCTCAGCCGTCAAGCCATACGAAACCGTCTTCACCACTTCGGCCTCAGATCACGTCGCCCAGCTGTTCGACCACGACTGCTAGCAGCCCATAGGCTGGCTCGCCGAGCTTTCTGCCATCGTCATGTGAGATGGAACCAACAACAGTGGTCCCAGGTCCTCTTTCAGATGAGTCGCGGTTTAGTCTTGAACACAATGACGGCCGAACTAGAGTTTGGAGGCGTGTTGGTGAACGTTACATTGATGCAGCTGTTCGCCAGACCAGGGCCTTTGGGGGAGGATCTGTTATGGTATGGGGGTGCCTTCAGCCTCCACCACAAGACACCACTCTACCATATTGATGGAAACCTCACAGGCATCCGCTATCGGGATGAAATCCTGGCGCCTTTCGTTGTTCCGACCATGCAACGGATAGGACCCATGGCAGTCTTCCAAGACGACAATGCTCGGCCACATAGGGCCCGGGTGGCCGAAAACTTCATTGTGCAGGCCGCATCAACAGGATGATCTTCCCGGCGTATAGTCCCGACCTCAATCCCATCGAGCATATGTGGGATGAGTTGGGGAGACGTGTGAAGGAGAACCATCCACCTCCCAGAGACCGCCATGATCTCTTCCAAATGCTGCAACTGGAATGGCAGAGAGAATCCCTCAGAGGGTCATCAGAACACTGGTCAACTCGATGAGGAGTCGCTGCGTGGAATGTCTCGCCAATGGCGGTGGCCACACCCACTATTGAAATGATTTTGTGAACTGAACAGATTTTGCGAACTTTGATTTCGACCCATCCTCTGTTTAATTGTCTGTAAATCAACAACCGTTCATTCGATCCCAATGAAATTCAATGTACGTTGGAACAAGATAATGAATTAAATCTGTTCCCAATTTTCAAAATCGTGGCTTTTATATTTTGGAAATTATGCGGGTACATGTAAACTGTGCTTAACTTTATGTGACTAGTATAGATACAAGAACATCAATAGGTCGGCACGCCAACCATAAGGCGTACATACAAAATGTATCTATATGTAACTGGCTATCTACTAGCGCTGCTGGTGCTGGCCGCGTCCGGTCCAACACAGTTCTCTGAACAGTGCAGGGTTCCAACGATGACGAGGAGGATGCTAAAGACGACGAAGGCGACGAAGACGATGAAGAGACGACGAAGATGACAAAGACGATGAAGACGACGAAGACAACGTCTACAGAGTCAAGTCCGACACAGGACTAATGGAACTTCAGAGCTGTGACTCAAAACACTACCACACTCACGGCGTATCTGCTGACAAGGCGACAGTCTCACACAGGAGCTGTGGCTCACACAAAAACACAGAACACAGCGACGGCCTGGCCAAAAGGTCGCTGGATCAAATCTCAGGAGCGGCGCTCTGGCTTGGCCGCAGCGGCGTCTTCGGCCAAACTGGCTCAGCGGGTAGTCGGTCCCGGGCGCAGTGGCAGGTAGGGTAGTTGTCGGCACTCAGGCCGACCTCTCCACGCCTACACAAGGCGCAGAACAATGAGGTAGATCGCAGCTACGGCCCCAACCCTCAGAAAGTGGCAGCCAGTCCCCTTCAGACCAAGGTACACTTCTACCTGGGGGAACTGATAAACTACCTTGATTATCATGGCTACTATTCATTACAATCACCACTACATACATATTCATTATCCACATCACATTCCACTAGAACTTGGGACAAACATCAGCATATTCTTTCTTCATAACACTACAACATTCCCTTTTCCGGAATCACAACACTGCACAGGAAATGATTTCAATGTAAACCTTTCAAAATCTAGTTTTCCAAATGGGGGAAGGATTCCCACCTAGACCCTCTTCAAATAAACCATGAATACAATCATTACACACAATTAATGATACTTTTCATCAAAACTATGAATGCCTTTCGTCACGACAAAATTGTTCATTTCATTTCATATAATCACCACATTTTACAAGGTTTCTTTTTTTCAAAAGATTCATCTACTTCAATATATGTAAGGGGAAGATTTCCACACACTCTTATCTACCAACACACAACTATTCAATATTCATATCAAGAGTGAGTTAAAATACTCATCCACATAAAAAATCAAAACCAGCATATATGATAGTCTGTGTCGCTCACTTTGGGAGCTTATTGTCCTTAGCATCAAAACTCTCCCTCTTCTCGCAAAGTTAAGTCACAGAATAAACCATTTTTTTCTGAAGACCACTTCTCATCTATTCATGTTTTCTTAAATAATTTCGTTTTGCTACCCTATCAAGTCATAGGATAACAGAACGCACAAATACTCTCCTTTTCTAAATAAAACCTTCACAGTCGCTCCCAAACGGGAATACGGCTTCGGTTTGCTAATAAATAAATATTGAATGATAAATACCTGACTGCCACCAGAAACAGATGGGAGTCCCTCTTTGGCTTTTGGGTAGTTGCTTTGCCGGAATCACTGCAGAGACTGCCTAACCGTTTCAGCTCACCTGGCTTCAACAGAGCGCAGGTGAGCAGCAGTCAGGTAAACTTTTCAACCTGCTTCTGGACGACTACCTTCCGGTAAGCACGGCTGCATGAAAATTTG
>JADBJO010003546.1:94385-106885 GCA_016801955.1 Conus betulinus
TGTACTTTTGTAAAATTATAGAATATTAGTAATGGTTAGGCAAAAGCAATTTCAAATTTTTTGGTAATTTCAGGTGCAAAAAAAATGCAAAATAAAAAAAAAATTGAATGCTATCTTTAGTATCAACATAAAAAAGAAGAAAGCATGCATGCAATTAAACTCTGAACAAAGAAGGAAAAATACTCCACTCACAAAATAAAGACCAGAACGTTTGTAATATCCAACGGGAAAATTAAAAAAACAGCAATAAATCAACATACCCCAACAGCAGAAAAAGAGCTGAAAGAAGTCCACAAGTTGAAAATCGTCTTTGTTCACCAGCACTCCCGAAACAACATTCAGAGGAATAATTAGTGATATGACTAATGAGGCCATGCAGAAAAGAAACCACACACACACACACACACACACACACACACACACACACACACACACACACACACACACAACTGCTTACATCCCACTGGCACATATATGAAAGAAAGAAAAAGAGAAGGGAACACACACACACACACACACACACACACACACACACACACACACACACACACACGCGCGCACACGCGCGCGCGCGCACACACACACACACACACACACACACACACACACACACACACACACACACACTTTCTTATGCCCCACTTGTACACACATGAAAGAAAGAAAAAGGGAACACACACACACACATACACACACGCGCGCGCGCGCACGCACACACACACACACACACACACACACACACACACACACACACACACGCGCACGCGCGCGCGCATCCCCTTTCACTCTCACTGTTGAAAGCAATATTTTTTATGAAAACGAAGTCATTCACTTGCCTGTGGTTCTCTATAACCTGGGAGGCAATGTGCTAGGGCCTATGAGTCCAGCTCGCTACTCCAACTCATCTCTGCAGCAGACCTCCGACACGTATCAGTCAGCCACGCCCCCTTCGGCCTCGATTCGTGGTAAGCCATCTAGGCTTGCAGTTCTCTCATTATCTCGTAGCTGTTAGCCCCTATAATGCTTCTACGCGCTGAAAAGCTGACCCACCAGCCAGCAACACTAAGCTTGTCGAAGGGCCTGTGTGTGTGTGTGTGTGTGTGTGTGTGTGATGAGATGTACTGCTCAGCCACTTGGCACGCGTCCAACAGTCAGCCACTGTGATAATTCGGTCAAGCTCCCCCTTTTACTTAGGGCCTAATGTTTACTGCTCACAATCTGGATGTTCTTTATCTTAATCAGGATCAACTGACCGTCTTTTCAATATTTCCAGCACCTGATCTGTGATAAATGTACAGTAAGGCTGAGTACGTGAAGTGCTTGGTTGTGACGTCATAGCGAATGGAAAAATAATCGGAATAAATTGTTAAAGAACACTTAATTGAACAGCGCTCTGACGAAGCAAATGGCTGAGAGCACAGGTCAGGGAATCACCCAACTATGACGTTCCTTTCTGGCCTTCTGTCTCATCAGGGGCCGTAAATACAGGTCGTGGGTAACGGGGAAGTGACCTCCCTACCTCGTTGTAAGCTCGAAGGGCCGTTACTTGGGGATCTATATGTCGAGAGTAACCTAACCTCGTGTTTAGCAGTGGGTGAGGGGTGTGTGACGTACAACGAGGACGGCATGAGTTCGCCGTGAGTTAGATCAAAACAAAGCCATTGGACACGTTCAATGATCACAAACTTCACGCAAAGTTAAGATTTCGTCGTCACAACATCTTCCAGCTGACACTCTCCAAGAAAACATTGAATTTGATTTGCACAGACTGAGACACGGAACTCGGGCCCCTGCTGTACAAGTGTGTCTGTAGCTCCAAGTTCGTCTGCTACGATAGCTGGCTTAGCTCTTGGGTGGGTGTGTGTGTGTGTGTGTGTGGGGGGGGGGGGGGGGGGGGGGGAGGGGGGGGGGGGGCTTAATCAGTCTTCGTGCCTTCGTGAGTCACTGTTACTTTGTGTCAGTGTGTGTATGTGTGTGTGCATAACTTCATCATGTTTATGGCCTTTTTTAATAGTTTATCAAACTTGTTTTAGTTCAGCTGCTTTTTCAGTCTTTGTGTGTGTGTGTCTGTGTCAGCGTGTTTGTGGGCATGCGTAGAAGGTTGGGGGGGGGGGGGGGGGGTATTCAAGACATGCGCAGAAGGAGGTAATCCCTCTTTTTATCTGACCTTCACCCTTTGCTTTCTGGACACTTTCGTAGGTAGAAACGAGAGACAAAACCCAGAGAATATGGATACGAAAGTAGATTGCGCTGAACCCACAGGGTTTGTACCCAGGAGGTCATCCTGTTGTAGAAGTAAAGTTTACCAACGACATGTAACTACGGCCCCAGATTGGAGACTGGGGAATATTGTAGGTAACCCTAGTTGGTGGCCTTTGGTGACGTCGGCGATGAGCCACATTGTCGTTGAACAGCGACATCAAAGATGGAAAGAGATCACTAGGATGTAATCACTTGACGACAGGAAAGGAACAAACGTCTTTTTTCTTCTTCCATCTTCTGTGCCATTTCAGTGGCATCACTCCAGCCCTCATCCTAGCCTCCCATCCACAGCCACAACCTGGCTTGTCCAACCCCAACCCTCATTCCTGCCTTCTTTCCACAGCCACAACCTGGCTTGTCCATTCCTGCCTCCCTTCCACAGTCACAACCTGGCTTGTCCATTCCTGCCTCCCTTCCACAGTCACAACCTGGCTGTGTCCATTCCTGCCTCCTTCCACACCACAACCTGGCTTGTCCATTCCTGCCTTCCTTCCACACACACCTGGCTTGTCCAACCCCAGCCCTCATTCCTGCCTTCCTTCCACACAGTCACACCTGGCTTGTCCATTCCTGCCTTCCTTCCACAGCCACAACCTGGCTTGTCCATTCCTGCCTTCCCTTCCACAGCCACAACCTGGCTTGTCCATTCCTGCCTTCCTTCCACAGTCACAACCTGGCTTGTCCATTCCTGCCTTCCTTCCACAGCCACAACCTGGCTTGTCCATTCCTGCCTTCCTTCCACAGCCACAACCTGGCTTGTCCAACCCCAGCCCTCATTACTGCCTTCCTTCCACAGCCACAACCTGGCTTGTCCATTCCTGCCTTCCTTTCCACAGCCACAACCTGGCTTGTCCATTCCTGCCTTCCTTCCACAGCCACAACCTGGCTTGTCCAACCCCAGCCCTCATTCCTGCCTTCCTTCCACAGCCACAACCTGGCTTGTCCATTCCTGCCTTCCTTCCACAGCCACAACCTGGCTTGTCCATTCCTGCCTTCCTTCCACAGCCACAACCTGGCTTGTCCAACCCCAGCCCTCATTACAGCCTTCCTTCCACAGCCACAACCTGGCTTGTCCATTCCTGCCTTCCTTCCCACAGCCACAACCTGGCTTGTCCATTCCTGCCTTCCTTCCACAGCCACAACCTGGCTTGTCCATTCCTGCCTTCCTTCCACAGCCACAACCTGGCTTGTCCATTCCTGCCTTCTTCCACAGCCACAACCTGGCTTGTCCATTCCTGCCTTCCTTCCACAGCCACAACCTGGCTTGTCCATTCCTGCCTTCCTTCCACAGCCACAACCTGGCTTGTCCATTCCTGCCTTCCTTCCACAGCCACAAACCTGGCTTGTCCATTCCTGCCTTCTTTCCACAGCCACAACCTGGCTTGTCCATTCCTGCCTTCCTTCCACAGCCACAACCTGGCTTGTCCATTCCTGCCTTCTTTCTTCCACAGCCACAACCTGGCTTGTCCATTCCTGCCTTCCTTCCACAGCCACAACCTGGCTTGTCCATTCCTGCCTCCCTTCCACAGCCACAACCTGGCTTGTCCATTCCTGCCTTCCTTCCACAGCCACAACCTGGCTGTCCATTCCTGCCTCCCTTCCACAGCCACAACCTGGCTTGTCCAACCCCAGCCCAGCACCCACAATCCATGGGGAGCAGTCAATGTCCAGTTGTCATTTTGCAACCAACCACACGAGATCGAGACACTGAACTGCTGCCGAGCCACTTTGTTATGTTCAACGGTGCCTATTCTGATCAAACATACGCAGCAGGACAATACCTACTAAGCACCTTATTGTTGATAATAATTGGTTAGTCGCAGAGCTAGCGTGAGTGAGCGTCCATATCCAGATTTTCCAGTTTGTCGAAATGGAATTTCAGACGGATATTTTTCACTCTCTCGTTCTTCAAATGTACGGTAATGTTCACAATGACAAGGCTGTGGTCACTACCAACGTCAGCTCCTGGAAACATCATAGGTTTTGCCTCATGGATGTCGGGCCGGTTCCAGTTCTTGGCTATAATACTGACCATTTGGGAAATGCCCTGCTTGTCGTCAGGATGCTTCATACTCTCTGAAAACATTTGCAGAAGTTAATCATCTTCAAAGGCAAATTATACTAAGCCTAGTCCCATCCTATCATTGCTAGTCTCATTATAGAAGGGGCCGTAGAAAAATATTTCAGTCTTCTTGACCATCCATACCGACCTTCACACTTCAGTCAGCCTCAGTGATGAGGATGTCTCTCTTGCCAACCTTGTTGACGACGTTTTGAAGACGAGAGTATATAATTGTTCAACCTGGTCATCATAGTAGTCTGATTTGAAAACATTATCTGCACTACCGTGATGTTGAATGCTTTTGCTTACTAGCAGATGGTCTGGATCCTGCTGGGAACAGAGTGGAATCATGTTACAATTTCTTGGTGTTCTTGTTAACTAAAACCCATCTTGCGCCGAATTTGAGAAGATAAGTGTTTGTTCTTCGTTTTCATTATCCTGAATGTTGTTTATCTTGCCTAATGAAGACCTGAAAGGTCAAAACACGTCATGTTTTGCCTCGTAATTTGTTTATCCATGTTAACTGGCAGATTTACGTTCAATTCCTTTTAAAATTTGAAACCTCTGCTCCATATATACGTTTGTCTTGTTCTCTACAAGACAAGCACGTCTTCTGTCTGTCTGTATGTCTTCATGGTTCTTCCATGAATCCGAGGCCGAGAATGTGCCAGTGGAATCTCATGTCAGTTCTCTCAAGTTTTCCAGCCCTGCAGAGTGTCCTTAATTTCCAGGTGGCGAATGTGATGATACTCCTTCCATGGAGACTCTATAGGCTGTTCCTCAGTGGCACACTTGTCTACATCCACCCGAGACGAGGTCGATGGAGGGCACGGTTCTCGTTAATCCCGGCTGTCACCAACCCGTTATGATCTTTGCACTTTCCTTTTCCACGTTGTTTGTTTCTGGCAGATGGAACCTGGCGGAACCCATTCCTCTCCAGGTTTTTTTTTTTCTCGTCGGGTTTAGTAGTGCTAGGTGATAAAGCTCCCAGTAGCAGAGGAGAACCTCTGACTCGAGGGTAACACTTATAGTAGCATGCGTCGTACAAAGGGTATGTTCTTCAGCAAAGCGCCTAATCAAAACAAAAACAGCAACAACAACAACAACAAACAGCAAACCCACATCAGAACTCTGCCCATTCTCATCCTCAGTGGTGGAACAAAAACCAAAAGCAGTTACTAAAAGAATCAAAAAGCAAAACGAGGATGGAAAAGACCACACAGAAAAAAAGTAGTAAAAATCAGTCAAAACAAAGATAAACGAATCTTGGATCTGCCCTTTCATCTGGATCCGCACAAACGGATCCTCAGCAAAATAGAATGGATTGGTCCTTAGGGACCACATTCCAAATTTCCAATAGGCTTCGTTCAAATGGGTGTAAAGGTCTACAAGTAATCTTGCTAAACGGATTCTGGATCAGCCCTTTTAATCTGGATCTGCACTCAAACCTAACCGAGACCTGCCTGGAAAGCTTACATCAAGGAATGGAATGAGACGCATGTGTAGCTTCACTTGCAGAACGCGTAATTATGTTTCCTCATGAAATGTAGCCCTTCATGAAAATCAGCTTTGGGGACACCGTAAAGGAAAGTGCCTGGTGTGGTGGGAAAGTGTGTATATGCCATTTGTGTTCGCAGTTTAAACTTTTACCTTTTCATATCGGCATGTGCGGGGTCTGGAAACATGACAGCCACATGTCTGAAAAAACACGGCTTTAATTACATCAGACTAAAACAACTGACATTAGTCTCTTAACAGACATGAGTTTATTGTAATGATCACAATGAATTATATTTTCAATTAATATGCCTGCCGGTAATTCGTCCGATAAGGTCAAAGATGTAAATGCGCATGCCAACTCCTCTGATAAGCTCATAGAAGAGCAAATCTCACAAAAAAATCACACGTGGCGACATGCGGCATTGGCTGTTGTGGCAGGAAAAAGCATTAAATCTGCAAGATGTGAGAAAGCTGATAGGTAAAGTAAATGGATTGATCTATAAGATGTCGCCAAGGCCGAAGGAAAATAGCATAAAATATGATTTCGCTTAGGAAAAAAAAAAAAAAAAAACACGATCTGGCTAAAATGCAGAGATGAACGCAACGAGTCAGAGGTGTGTATGCACCGAGACAGTGGTTGAATTAGACATGGAAACAAGGTATGCTGTAGGTGAAGGTTGTGAACGTATAAGACTGACGAACTTGCTAATGTGTGGAAACGATCCACAGAAATATAAAGTAAAACAAAAATGGAAAGAAAGCGACAAAATGAAAGTAATCATTTCAACCAAGAAGCTGGGAAACCAGCCAGTGACGACATGCTGTGTTGGGCAGCTCATTTGCATACCTGGCCTACTTCGAGTAGCCTGCCCGTAGGGTACCGGGTTACTTCAAGCGTTCACTGTGTCCCTGTCAAAGGAGAGGAAAGAATTAATTTTGTCGTCTAATTTTGCTTGTTTTAGGACGAATTTGATGCCCTCCACTGTAGTTTACGATGAGACGTTGCATATTTTACGGGGAATGTTTAAGACTAAGCAATCTGCTCTCTTTTCACGGATAAGAATCTCGTCATGTGATGTAGGCATGAGGCTTAGCAGAATGTCTGCACATGCAAGTGACCTAGCCCATGGGAACTTCAAAGCACTCCCAACTTGAAGAGTTTGTTCTTGAAAATATTGTGGTCAGCCATATCATTTTTTAACGTGATATACTTTGATGTAGAAATACAAGACTGTCTGATACGGAATGAAAAGTAGCTACTGCAGACTATCACAGTCAATGTTAATTGATTGGAAAAAATACAACGACTTTACCCATCTATATTACAACACGTGAATACTTCGAGTATGACAACATTCGGAATTCAGATCACTTTTTGTGATGATGATAGAAATTAACTAATACTCAAATGAATATAATTTCTCTTCCACGTTTATCAGACCTAAGGGTTTGTATGGCCTACACAATGAATTTAAAGTTAAAATGTATACATCTGAATATTTGGAAAACGGTGGCAATTTGAGTCACTGGGTGATGTAACATTTAGCTTAATTTGCTGTATGCATGCTTAAAGTGTAAGGTGTTCGAAATATGGAAAGTATGTTCAGTTTACATGAATGAGCACTTCAGAGTTGCAGAATTAATTTGAAATCAAAATGTCAGTCTTTCCAAATAGTTAGAATGCCAAATCGTTCATTGCTGTATGCAACTAATCATGTACGACAGTTGTGGTGCACCATGAGTTGGGGCGTACCTAAGCCATCCTCATGGGTTATTTCTGTCAAGTTTTGCTGTTGTGTAATCAGAATACAGAACTTGAAACATATGTTACAGGGAAAGGGTTTGTTAAACCACATCATGTTGCTCAGTGCAGTGCTCAATAACCATTAAGTCATATTACGTAGAAATTATTGATTGGGTGCTGGTGAGTGATGACACAGTGACAATGACCCATGTCATGTCTATGATCCAAAATAAAGTCTTGACACTGAATAACACTTTCACAGATACAGATACACATGGAGGAAGTGATGAATGATAGCTGCTGGCCTCTATACAGTCCATGCAATGGTATATCACACAGTTATGTCTGGATCACTGAGGTGAGGATGCGTGGAACACAAAAGAGGACACAATTACAGCACTTGGAACAAACTAAAAGCGATTATAAAACTCTGCTGTTTGTTGCTTAGACTAAACACGAAGTATTCTTGTGTAAGAATATTTTCAGATCTGAAATTACATGGTGGATTTCACTTATGGTAGACCTGAATCATTTATTGTGATGTAAGATCTGAATCATGAGATTCATGGAAGATAGCAAAATGACCATGAAACAACAGAAGACCAAACTGAAAAAATACTTTGGGGTCAACTGAGGTTTTCCCACATATCAGACATCTCTGAACACATCAAAGTTACCCATTAAACGAAAAATTATTACACATAGAGGATATTATGATAAACAGGCAAAGTCAATAGTTGGATAAAAAAAAAAAAATCCTCTCTGGCCGACGTCAAGCGGTGGTAGTCGAGGGCAGCACATCAGAGTTCTGCAGCGTACGTTCAGGAGTTCCACAGGGCTCGGTCCTCGGACCGTCGTTGTTTTTTGTATACATCAACGACCTCCCAGAGCAACTCACTGCACGGACCAGACTCTTCGCCGACGACACCTCTGTGTACAGGGTCAGGACATCAGACCACGATACCAACCGACTGCAAGAAGATCTGCATCGGCTAGAACTTTTGGGAGAGAACTTGGAGATGTCATTCCATCCAGGCAAGTGTACCACCCTTCCAGTGACCCATAAGAGACAGTCCTTCACCAGCACATACCAACTGCACGGACAGACACTCCAGACAGTACGTCGGCCAAATACCTCGGGGTGACCATTCAAAACAATCTGTCATGGGACAAGCACATTGACATCATTTGTGCCAAAGCCAATAAGACCCTAGGCTTCTTGCGGCGCAGTTTGAGGATCAGCGCCACCAACCTGAAAGAGAGAGACAGCATACAAAAGCTATGTCCGCCCCATTTTAGAGTACGCCTGCACAGTTTGGGACCCCTCCTCTGACATACATGTAAAAAAGCTGGCTGGAAGCGGTTCAGCGCGACGAGCAGCCCGCTTTGTGGTTAATAGATACCACAACAGATCGAGTGTCACCGCCATGCTTGACCGACTCCAGTGGCCTTCACTCCAGCAGCGTTGAAGATCCAGCAGACTGGCCATGCTGTATAAAACTTAATGACCAAGTCCACTTCGACAAATACAAGATTCAACCTGCCCTTGTCAGACAGCGTAGGGGAAATCAACACCAACTCCGCCAGCTGCAGTGCCTCACCAACTATCGTCAGTCCGCCTTCCTCCCCAACACCATCAGGGACTGGAACGATCTGCCGGACGAGGTGGCTGGAGCCACCACTCTTGACACTTTTGTGTCAAGAGTTCACTGATCCCCCCCCCCCCCTCCCCCCATTAGACCCCCTACCCTACCCACCCTCCAATCGTCCCCTCTCGCTGCGTAGACCCAGTTTTTAGTGAGTGTGTGTGGGTGCGTGTGTGTGTGTGTGTGTGTGTGTGTGTGTGTGTGTTGTTTTTTTTTTTCCTTTCTTTTTTTTTTACTATGCCAAAATAATCAACTTGATGATTGTGGGCATTACATCAAGAAGAAGAAGAATTTCCCAAGAGTCATATTATCCTAATGAACTTCGGGTGTTTTGATCAGAAATATCTGATGCATATCTTCAGTATCATTTGTAATGTCAACCATTTTTTGTTGTTGTATCAAGGTGAACAGCTGTACCTGCTAGTCGAGTTAAAAAAAAAAAAAAAAAAAAAAAACAAAAAAAACAGGAATCTAGATGTTGAAATGCCATTGCACGTTTAAAGCAGGCTCTTGCAAATAGTGATAGACGTTTTCAGGTTAACATCACATGTTTCAAGTTCATTTATTGAGTATAAGTATCATTATTCATCTGTAAGATTATTAGGGCCAAAAACTTGAGCAAATAATTATCTACAATTTGTTAAGTATCTTACTGCCTGACCTGAAGCTTTTTTTCACCCTTTCTTCGTACTTGTAGCAAGTGATATCGTACTTCTTTCGGCCAGATTCTGTTGAATTGAAGAAAATGGGGCATTGTACCGGTCCAAGTTTATTTCCAGTGAGAAATAAAATACAAAAGAAGTCTTCGTTTAGGCCTCGTAATGAGCAAGTCTGCATTTGTGTAAATTAAATAATCTTTAAAAAAAAATGTTTTAGATGCACAGCTCATTGTGGAAGTTTTTTTTTCCTGTATAGGTAACAATGGAAATATGAAGAAAAGACCCGTAAATTCAAACATCAGTCTCGTTTTACATTTTTATAAATAGGCTACAAATTCCCTCTCTCTCTCTCTCTCTCTGTGTCTCTCTCTGTCTCTCTGTCTCTCTCTCTCTCTCTCTCTCTCTCTCTCACACACACACACACACACACACACACACACACACACACACACACACACACACACACACACACACACACAGAGAGAGAGAGAGAGAGAGAGAGAGAGAGAGAGCAATTACATCTCAAGCCACAAATCCCGAAACACCACTCTCCTCACCTTTCACGTCCAGCATCCAGGAGAAAATCAAGCCAACCACGAGATAGGCAATGGGTCCCCAGTTACTCAGCAAGGCAATCGTGGAATCCGTCCACCCAAAAGCGTCCTCCACAGTGGCAGAAATCGGCCCGTACATATTCCACACGCACCCTGGGTGGCTGCCAGCACGCTGAAGACCAGGAGGATGTACCAGCGGCGCTTGTAGACCTTGATCCTCCTCGGCTGCGGATCCACTGACATCTTCGTCCTGGATGTGTGGAGGATGGGTTCTGGTCATGCTGTCGTAGTACCGCGAGGGAGAGTAGCAGAGCTGGGGGCCTGAAGCGTTGATGGAGCTGACCTCGGCATTGCTAGGTCTGTCACCTGAGTTTGCTGCACTTGCACCAGTAGCTTTTAAGAGCGGCTGCTTGCTGTCGTCCATCGTTGCTATGGTGACGAGTGACGTCACGCTGAGGTCCTAGAGGTTGATGCGTAGGGTGGGATGTCACTTATTTGTGTCCAGTGTCCAGTGAGGATGGGCAAAAAGATCACGATGAATCTGGAAACATGAGTTAACTGGTACTTATGTAGTTTAAGGAAAGCAGGTGTTTACTGGCAGAAGTAAAGAAGGCCCCGTAAGAACCATGAACACACACCATTTCTATTTTTGGTCCTCAGGAAGAGGTCAGAGGCAGGCAGAGAATAGCTCAGAGATGAAGTTGGCCAGTCGGACACAGAGAGAGAAAGGAGGTGACGGTGTTTGAAAATGGAAAACGATGGGGAAAAAAGGTCGTGGAGTTGGGGCTGATATATATGGAAGAACAAATTTTAGAATTAGAGATTGAACACGTTAGTGTGGTAATATCATAAGGTGTTGTCACTGAAAGAACAACAAAAAAAAAACAACTAAAGAAAAATCACGTTGTAGAGCCTCAACCCACCCTCTCTCCCTGCCCATTGATTTGTGATGAAAAGTCTTCATCGCAGTCATGCTGTATGGTCAAGTATACTGTCTGGTCAACGTACGTTACACTCTCTCTCATGGTTTCAAACGAGTCTTTATATGATACTTGACTGATGTCCATAACCTTTCCTGCAAGTCTCTCTCTGGTTGTGTGGCTTGCTCACAAGCCCTGGCCTTGCAATAATACACATAAAATGTTTTGGGGCATCTCTCGTCCCATCTCTCCCAAACCTGATTATTTATTAGATTTTATTCCTAGATGTTTGGTACTGTAGAAGCCTGAACAGGAATTTAATGCCCTATTTGAGTCTAACAGAAACTCTGCAAGGTCATTAAAAAGCTATATTATTATTTATTATCCTTTTTATTATTATGATTATCATTATATTTATTATCATCATCATCGTTATTATTATCGTCATCATTATCAGCATCATATTCACTAAAGACTGTAGGATAAAGTACTGTTGAAAAATACTTTCGACGCACGTAGCTGACAAACGTAGCAGAAAGCAAGGTAAAAAGTTTCAACTCACTTTCCACCACCACTCACTTCATGAAAAATAACTGACTGTCCAGGACGGGGGAAATCGTGGTGGTATTGCTTAAGTGCACTAAGTTGATGTATTATTAGTCAGGCTTAACACACCAGGGTTATGCCTGCACTCATACCCGCATATGTACACTCATGCACCACCAACCAACCACCTCTCTCTGGGAATGGGATGTCATGCATTCATTTCTTTCCTAACACGACTGAGAACAAGAAATACAATTTGTATGCTACTTACAATTACGCATGAACAATCCAATCACACAAAATGGAATGATCAAAACATAAAAGATCAATACTTCGTAATCCCCGGGTTATAATAAGATGGCTTCTTTACCTGGCCAGGTTTCCACACACACACAACCATTTTCACACCACACCACAGTTCTTGAACACGTTACTTCAAGTTTTCTTCAGTACTGGGTGAAGGTGACGCCCTTGGTTGACTGGCTCCAGGTTTCAGGACTGGGTCTTCATGGTCGTCTCTCGGAACTCGACGTAGAAATCTTCTTCTTTGTCTCTCTTCACCCACCTCTGGGCTTCAAACTCAGTCTTTTCTTTCAGCGTGTCTTTC
>JADBJO010003546.1:111885-134385 GCA_016801955.1 Conus betulinus
AGGGTAAAGCGCAGTATGATGACTTTCCCTTTTCTGCCGAGCATAATTCTGTGTCTTTCTGCCCCTCTTCCTGCCTTGGTTTCTGCCCATTCCCCTCATCTGCTGAAAGTTTGTCCCATTTCGCCCATACATTTCCAGTGCTCCTTCTTAATCTCAGATTTCTTTTGCTGAGATGTAGGGATGTTGAATCAAATCCAGGCCCTGACAATGTTCTAGACTTTGTCAAAGATTTAGAGGTGAAACTCGACGGTCAAAATACACGATTGGAAGACAAACTGAATACCCTTATTGATATGATGAATAAAGCCCGATCTCACAAAGACCAGGTTGAAAAGAAACTCGATGCTATGGATAAAGAACTAAAACAAAACAGTACAGAAATACATACACAGCATCATATGCTAAAGAACTGTACAATGAGACTGGACGAGCAAGGACAGTCAAACAAAGAACATGTACAGGACATTCAAGGAAATCTTCATAACACAATCTCCCAACTCAAACAGCTGGAAATTGCAGTAGAAAATTAAGACAGACTTTTCACGACGCTGTAATCTGATATTTTATCTCATTACAGAAAAAAAGGAGAAACCATCCAGGGATGAATATCCAACCTTGTACAGTGTTTAAGAAGAAACTTTCGGCTAACAAAGTGGCAAGAGGTAGATATAGAAAGTATTTAACGTCTGGGTTCCATGTCCAGTTTGTTCAACAGCCCGCGCCCCACCCTTGTCACGTTCATCAGATGGAGAGAGACATGACCATTATGAGGAAAAGGGACGGTAAGGACAGGATGCGGAGATGGAATGGACTTCGTGTTGGGGCTGACCTGACCAGGATACAGAGGGACACCGTGCTGTGTCTAAAAAAAAAAAAAAAAAAAAAAAAAAAAAAGAAGCAGGGAAAGCATGTACACTATATGAATGAAAGACTTATAATGAAAGATTCACATGTCATCCCCCCGCTTTTTTCCAGCAGGATATCGATCCAGCCACCCATTGACTCTCTACCTCCCAGCAGTGGTACTGCTGCATCCTACTCTGAAGCATCAGGAGCATCGCCATGCAATAGGAACTCAGCCGGATCCTGCCGTCACGGCACCCTGAGGGAAATTGGCGACTACCACGACAACGCCAGTCAGCACCAGAACACCAGTCACTGTGCTAGCCTCTGCATGAAGTCACCCTCAAGCAGCCCCAGCAGGACATCACCCTAAATCAGTCCCCATATATTATCTCCAGGCAGTCCCCTCACGATGTTGTCCGTCAGCTTCTTCATGGTGTTGTCATTGGTCGGCCCGAGTCTGGAGTTATTAACATTCAGTCCTTAGCAGAAGTCACCAAGAGCCAGTCCTTTCATGACGTCAATCCGAGCCAGATCCTCCACGATGTCATCCCCAGTCTTCCTCTGCGTGAAACCAGCTCCAGTAGGCCTCTTCATGACGTCATTTTCCGGTCACCTGCGACATGATGTCAACCACAGCCAGATCCCACATCATGTCGACGCCTTCAGCTTCAGGATGGTGTTGGAATTGATGCCAACGCTGACGCCTCAACCTCAGCTCCAGAGGAGGGTGCTAAACTTGACCCTCCCACTTTATCACCTGCTGTCACCAGTTCCTGGCGCTGTTCCCCATGGGTTATGGGAGAGGTTCTCTCCTTCCAGGTACCCCAAATCAGGACACTCCATCGAAAAATGTAGGTGTGGGTGGGAAGGGGAGGGGTAAAGGTAAGACTGCGGGTTCACGTCAACCCAAACCTAAAACAGTGCATGGTAGTCAGCCGTCACCAGTGTTGACCAGAAGCCAGTGTAGCAGTGGACAAACTTCTTCCTGTCAAAGCAGCAAAAGCTCCCCAGTGACTGGCACTGTAGTCGATCCACAACTGATAACGCTGATGAATGTGACAAATGAAGATCTGGCCAAAGCCCTTTACACACTAACAAAGTTCATGTTTCTTACGTTGGAACCAGTCAATCGTTCATTAATAGACCACTTGACAGATCAAAAAACATGTTGGCGATAAAAAGTTACTTTCCTTTGCGGTCTTTAATATTGAAGCATTTTGAAGTAGTACTCAAGGGTTAAGTTTGTCCTTTTTGTAAATAGCTAAGATGTTATTCTTTTGGTGGAAACCTTTATTGTAACTGTGCCAAAATCCTTTTTCCCTTCCTATAAGATATGTATTTCCCCTGGTGTAAAGTTTTCAGAGAGTGTCCATTGTCGTCTGTCCGGTGGTCTTATTATGCTCGTGAGAAACAAACTTGTTAAATATGTTGAAAGACTGAATATCGAATATGACAACATGATTGCTCTGAAGCTGGCTCATGAATTATTAGATACAAACACTGATTGTTTGTTATTAGGAGTTTACTTGCCACTTTAAAATTCTGTCTATTATGCTGAAACAAATATATGTAATGGAGTTTCTATGCTGGAAGACTGCCTCTTTGAACTGATAAGAGTAAATGGTGATTTGCCACAAATTGTATTTGGCGACCTAAATTCAAGAACTGGTTCTGTTAATGCCAGTAGTTCTGACCCCGTGGACGAAATGTGTGATATCATCATGTTGGTTTTCAATGTTCACAAAGTTCGGATGAAAGTATAAGTAGGGAATCAAGATATAATACAACGAACCCTTTTGGTCGTTATTTGACCACTGTGTGTGAAATGTTTGGTTTGTCTATTGTCAGTGGCTTGCAAGCATTAAAATTTTCAGGCGATTTTACGTATATTTTTCCACCGGTAGTAGTGTGCTGGATTACTTCACTGTTTCACGTGGGTTATTTTCTGGATGTGCGCACTTTAACATAGTTCACAAAGTTGAATCTAAACATGCAGTGGTGATTTTAGCGCAGCAATGAATGGGTTGTAGAAAGAAAAGAAATTAACAGGGCTACTATTTCGAAATACAAATGGGAGGACCAAAAACATCTGCAAACCGAATATGTTCTGTTGAAATAGGTCACATTTTTAATTGAGTCTGATATAAACCTTGCCCTATGCAGACTTTAAGAGTCCTTCAGATATTCTGGGGAATGTCTGAAGAAAATTACATTCTTTTGTTTGTCAGAAACAAAAGCAACAGTCCTCCAAAGGGAAGAAAACAGTATAGAAAATCACAATGCCACTCTTCTAATTTTCGGCCACGTGGCCTTTTTCAAGAGAAAAAAAAAAACAAGAACAATGCAACTACGTGATGTCCATCTTTGGCAACCAGTGTGTGTGTGTGTGTGTGTGTGTGTGTGTGTGTGTGTGTGTGTGTGTGTGTGTGTGTGTGTGTGTGCCTGGATTTTCGGACCTAGGATCCATAACAAGAACAAGACCATCAAATATAACATATACCTGCACGCGCACACACACACACATAACAATAAGAAAAACAACTCCTCCCCCTCACACACACACACACACACACACACACACACACACACACACACACACACACGTGCACACACACACACACTGACTCACTCTCTCACACACACACTCACACATTCACGCATCAAGGTTTTCACACTCACGTCCGTGGACTTTAACACGCTGGCATCACCCCACTGATTAACACACACAGCGCACACACACGTCTACAGTACGCACTTGGGGCCCTGAGAGATTAAAAGCCTGGATACTTTTCCCTTTCCTTCGTTTCTTTGAGTTCTGCTAAATGGCACACAAGCTGTATACTGTCTTCTGCCTGTCCCATCCATGATTTTCCACGTCCTAGCCGGGTGCCTTAAATTTCCTTGACCGCCGCATGAAGTGGATTTTGGGGATTTTCAAGTGCTCTGAAATATGCCTTCACCTGTTCTTGTGTCTTGTCTGCATTGGAGGAAGGTCGAGCAGGTATGGCATAATTTCAAGTGGTGTGTCCTTCATGGTTCCCAGGATCAGTCTTATTGCTTTATTTTCAATTCTTTCTAATTTGCGAAGATTGAAGCTGGGCAGCGTTGTAAGCCCTAACCCGTAATCATTTACACAGAGTACAAGTGCGTGATATAGTCGGTAGAGATGGTGCTGCTCATGTCTTTAGCTGCCATTGCTTTCGTGGCAGATAGGCCTTTTTTGCATTTAAGAACAATATTCTCAGCATGCTTTCTAAAGGTTAGCATTCTTTCAAAACCCACACCCAGATAGCGTAGGTTGTTAGTTGATTCAACTGGTATTCCATTGAAGGAAACTGGTGAGGGTACTTGTCTTGATGTCTTGTTGTTGAGAGTGCAGACTAATGTCTGTTTTTTGTAGGGTTGATGGACGATCCAGTTTCTTGACACCATTGGGCAATTTTGTTCAGCTGTTGCTGAACTGCTTTCGTTCTTCTTGAGCATTCTTTGATGTTTTGTAGATCAGACTGTCATCTTCTAGTGTCAACACTCGAGCAGTTCCGTTTCTGTTGAGGTCTATAAGGCCTTTAGTGTAAACATTGTATGAAATAGGGGAGAGAGGAGAACCTTGAGGTAATCCCATAGAAGCTTTATAAGGCTCATACATCCAAATTCCAAATCATAGGATGACGGTTAGCTCCCGAGGTGCCGCTGCTATCCATCGTGTAAGTGTCTTGCTGACTTCATAGTCAAGGAGTAGTACCAAGAGAAGCGAGAACTAGACTTTGTTGTATGCGTCTTCCGGATCTACTGCAACAGCCAGTGTTTCTTCCTTTCTTTGGAATCCTTCGTATACTTCATAGGCAAAAGCGGTCGCATTTTCCCATGTACTTTTACCTGTTCTGTAGCCTCCTTGATTTGATGGGAGGATTTGTCGACTTTCAAGATCTCTTGCGACTTTTCTTGCTATGATTCGTTCCATGAGCTTTCCTTCTATATTTTGCTTGTGTGAGTATGCGGTAGCCATTTAGTCAATGATGATGTTTTTCCGGTTTTGGTAAAACTTTCAGGTAGCTGTGTGTCCAGGCTTCTGGGACATAGCCTTTATCAAAACTCTCCTGGTAGAGACTGAAGAGTTGGGCTCTCTCCTCTTCTGAGAGCTGTTTGATATCTGCATACTGTACTTTGTCTGGTCCTCAGTGCATCTAGCTATTGAGTCTTCCAGTTTAGATGTTGTAATTTCATCATCAATGCCAGTCTGGGCTAGGTGTTGGTTTAACTTGGTTAAATATTTCTTTTTTTTCCTCCAAATTTCTTTGATCACTCTGTTCTATGAAATGTTTAAGCAGAGCCGACCCTTTCTCCAAATTTGTCTTGAGTTTTGTAATCTCATCAGCGTCTAAGATATCTGAGGTTGCGTTCGTTTTGTGTTTTCCTTCCGTGCGATTATGAAAATGTCAGAACTGAGTCAGTGTGTGTGTCATAATTAAGTGACAGACAAAATTGTTGCCACTTGGTTTCTTTTGCTTTTTTCAGCAACTCTTTCGAATTGTTAAGTTTTCTGATTCATGTCTGTTTTAATAGCTAGATCAGGGCAAGGTTTTCTTCTTTTCTCTCTGCCACATTCTTACTGCCTTGCGTTTCTCTTTCAAGGCTGTTTCCATGTCTATATCTACTAAAGGAGTTGAATGATTTATTTGGTTGTGGTATAGTTTCTTTTGCGTCTTCTACTCCTTAACGTTCCTGTGATATCCCCTTCTTTGTTGCTATATTGAAAAAAGGTTCTTTTGTTTCGTTTGTGTAACTTTGGATAGTTTCTGTAAACTGAATACAACAGGGAAATGGTCACTTCCATGATGAAGAAGTGCTTCTGCACTCATGCCTGCTGCGAGTTTTGGTCCAAGGAGTGCACGGTCAATGACACTGTCAGTGTTACCCTGCCTCCTTGTATGTGGTAGGGATGATGATGTCAGTGCACTAAGAAGTACTTTATCCAACATCACTTCCAGCGCAATTCCTTGAGGATTGGTACCATGTTGATCCCACACTTTTGAGCGCGCATAAAGATCTCCACATAGTATAACAGAGTCCCCAGTTTCATGTTCTATTTCCCCCAGAAAGGTCCAATCCGTTTTTGATGTGTGGGCACCTGGATGTATGTATGCAATGATGAGTACAAGGCTTTTCTGATTACCATCCAGTCTTTCTAGTCTCACACCCATTAGTTCACGTGTGCTGCTGCTACACGATTTTTCCAAGTCTATCCTGGACAGTTTGCTTTTCAAGTAGTTTTTTACACACACACACACACACACACACACACACACACACACACACACACACACACACACACACTGTGGATATGTCTCATACTTGTGTCTCAAAGACACACATATTGTGGGGCATGAGAGGAGCTTGGAAAGATGGCTGAGAACTGTCAGGGAATGCTACTGCTTTGTGGGATGGAAGCAGAACATGGGAAGTTGAAAGTCGGGTCGCCAGATATGGAAGATGAGAAGGTGGATGTCGGGTTGCCAGAGGTGGAAGATGGGTAGCTGGATGTCGGGTTGTCAGAGATGATACAGGGGTAGCTGGAGGATGGGAGTAGACCCATGTGTTGTTCCAGGCAGTGTAGGTAGCTGTTGACCTGGGGGTAGGATGGAGGTCTGAGGACTGCTGTGGTGATGAACAACGAGTGAGACTAGTGTCTCTTTGGTGTTCATACCGTAGCTGGGAGGCCGGGGTGTGTGCGAGGACTGCATCCAGCTCTCGCCACATGGTCTTAGAATGGGCGTCTTCAGCAGTGGTTGTCTGCAGTATTTTGGGTCGGCGTATTTGAGGCTGTACGCCAACCTGTCTGTGCCTTTGGGGCTGGGGTGGAGGGGATCGGTGTACATGTCCTTTTCGTGGAGCTCCGCTTTTGGTGATGAAAATGGAGGTGTGGTCGGCATACACAATGTTTTCTTTGCCACACACTTTTACGAGGGTCAAGTTGGAGAGGTGGATGGTCTATTTGAGGGGGTGCCCTCCCATTGGGGGGATGATAGAGGAAGCCAAAAGTCTGGCCTGAGGGAAAACATGTTGTTGGTTTTGATCAATTGTGTCCATGTGTTTTCAGTGATTAATGTATATTTGCACGTATTTATCCTCATGTGGAGTATGATTTGTTGTGTGTTGTTGCGTGGAATGTGTCTAAGCCAATGGATAAGGTCATCGACAGTAAGACCTGGAACACTGATGATTTGGCTCTTACCTTTGTAGAATAGGAGGCTCGGGGCAACGTTTCGCATGGCTGAATCACCTATAATGACATTTGAGGTTTCGGTAGCACCCCGTAGTTGTGCAAGAAGCTGACGAGTTGATGATGTGTTGCTACTGCTAGCCTGACACTGAATATTTTCAGTTGCATCATTTACCACTGTCTTTGATTGAGTGTTTTTTTTTTGTTCCTATGGTGGTGGTTTTTGTTGCAGACTGTTTTCTGGCCCATTGTGTCAGTGGCCTGAGTAGTAGTGTTTTTATCAGAGATAATATTGCTGAGTTTGTCTGGACTGTGGAGGACGTTTGTAGTGGGTAGACTGTGTCTGCGCTATGGCTTGATCAGCGCCTGTGTCAGTATCTGAGTCGTTCTGAACCTCATGCTCCCCATGGAACAGCATGGAGAATTGTTGGAGGTGGCGAAGGCAGACAGAGCAGAATCAGAATGGCTACAAGATGGTGTGGTTTGGTGTTGGGTTGGGTGCGGTATAGGCCGGGTTTGTTTTAGGTGTTTGAGTTCAGATTTCAGGTGGTTGTTTTCTGCTTCTAACCGCCGAATACTTCTGGTGTAAGAGTGCAAGATGTTTTTTAACCTCCGACAATAGTTTTGACCAGTGTGCTGATTTTTTGTTTGAGGTTATGTACTGCTGTTTTAGATTTGTAGGTGTAGGAATAGCGTGGTTGTTTGCTTGATCTTGAGAGAGAGTGTGTGTGTGTGTTGTCCCTCTCTGCGACAAACCAGTTTCCGTCTGGTATGATGGGGAAGGTGCGATGGTGGAGAGGCGAGGAAGGTTTGCAGGGGGGGGGGGGGGGGGGGGGGGGGGCTGGGAGGGAAGAATACAGGGAGTATGGTCAGGGAGGTGTGTGTATGTATATGTGTGTGTGTCAGGGGGGGGGGGGGGGGGGGGGGGCTAAAATTTTGCACTTGATCAATCAACTACTGTCAGTGGGGAAGGCATGTAGGAGTGGGAACAGCCAGGAAGAGAGCGGGGGGAATCTGCGTGGTGCCCTGCCAATGAAAATCCGGCCAATCGATCCTTTCGTTTATAGCTCAGCTGACCACGAAGACCACGTCTGGGGTTAAAACCAGAACTGACACCTCTGAACAACACTGAAGCCACTTTCGTGTTACAGCAGTGCAGCGTCTCCTTTGATGGGCGACCTGTGCTGATAAATTTCCCTGGAGCTTTGCTGTCCTTGGAGATGGAAAAGAATTCTAGTGTGTGACTGTGTCGGGCGTTTCGGCATGAGAATGACAATGACAGTGCACTGAGAGGATACGGAACACAGGATGGAGGAATCAGAAAAAAAAAGAGGTTGTGACTCCAAAACATGAACCCTCTGTCCGCCCTGCTTTCTCTCTACACCCCACCCCCTCCCCCGTCACCACCCAATCTCGGTCCCTCTCTCACCTATGCCGGGATCATCAGGAGAAGGAGGAAGATGAGGCCGAAGAAGTTGTTGGCGATGGTGAGGATGATGTTGGTAGTGCCCTCGCCGGCAGGGTAAGACAACTCGCACGACAGCTCGAACATGAGGGGCACGGCCGCGTTCAGGGACGTGATGCCCGTGATGATTGTGACGTAGAAGAGTGCTGCTAACACACAACCCAACAACAGACCCAGGCATAATCACATGCAGCATCGCCAGTGCATGGTTCTGAGGCTTACGTGCATCAGATGGCTTTGATGATTATTAGGCTTCGTATGGCATAGCAATCCTTGCATAATATCGGCGATATCAATATTAACAAGAACATCAAGACCAAGCACAACAAGTAGCTTAATGGGCCAACAAGAATAACTATGTTGATGCTGATGATGATTAACTGTGGTGAAGATAGTGGTTCTGATAACAGAGTGAATAAGATGATGATAAAAGAGTTAATCGGCGTGAGTTTCCAAGGAGAAGGACGCTCTACAGAACAGAGATCGTCGGCACCAAGATGTGACGAGTTTGTCCATGGTCACCTCCCATCCTTCTACCAAATTTTGTTCCCACTGGTTCAGCAGTTCTGGCCATGAATCTTGCTGACAGACAGACAGACAGACAAACAGATGCGTGAGGAAAACAGAGCCCCCTGGGGAGGGGAGGGGGGCGTAACTAAGAGATGGAGATGTTAGGGTAATTATACCCGGCCAAACCATCAATTATCAACACACACACACACACACACACACACACACACACACACACACACACACACACACACACACTGACATGTGGCTAAATGTAGTCAAATTGTCTAATACGCTAATGATCTCTGATTGTTCATTAATGCTTGCGTATATACATTACAACAGAAAAGTTAACCAGGCAGACCTCAATGATCTTAGCGAGTGCTTCTTTGTAAATGGTGTATAACTTTCCCATGAACAAAACATGTATGATTTAATTCAACACTGGTGATGATCCCACCATTTTCCATCTTTACATGTTGATGAGACAACATAGGAATACGCGAGTACACGCAAATTAATGGCAAATTGGATTCATAGGCGTATATTTCAAACTCATCATGGCCTAAAATATCCACATTGATAAGCTCTTACGCAAAATAAGGATAAGCTTAGTTTCTTAAAAATCTAGCTAGCAAAGCTACATATTCGTTCTAAGTAAAAGAGCAGCTTCAACAACAACAGAAATAGTAACAGCGGGCAGAGGTAGCTGTGTAGTAAGTGTGGTGTTGATAATAATGATTATTGTGTTGTAATTATTGTTGTCAGTACCATCACGGTCACGTTACCGTTAGAAGGAGGGATGACTTTGGTGACAGTCAGAGCGAAGACAACGAAAGCAGAGGTACCGATAATGTAGGACACCAGGATCAGCCACTTCATGATGCGCTTGAAGAAATCCGCAAACCTGACACGTTACACATCAATCAACTGATCTACCAGACAATCATAGTCATGTACATAATACAAAAGATGATGAGATAAAGTCGTGAATTTGGTTCAGATCCGAGCTGTGTGGGGGCCAAAGAAACAGAAATTCTGCTCTGCTCTGTTGTTTCCAGGCCTCCGTTTGAGCTGACTTGGAAACGAAGGCGTTGTCTTCCCGGGGGTACCGGCGGCTGGCTGGGTAAAGTCGTCAACTTTTTAACAGTCAAAGATGAGTAAAGAAGGAGAAGAAGAGTGCCCATTGAACACTTCTATTTATGAACCCATTAACTTTCGCACTTCAGGCATGTACTACCTTCACAGGTAGAAGCAGATGGGGAGGGGGGGGAGTGCAGGGGGAAGGGGGAGAGGGGGCAAACGCTCACACATGTTGGCACCTCGATCAAAGAATTATTATCATCAGTATGTGGTTTAGTAGATAGTGCCCTGCGTTACGTTGAATCAGAACAGGCGCCACTGAACACCACCGAAATGATTCGGCAGCAGTGCAGTGTCTCCTCTGGTGGGTAACCTCCAGAAGACCTGAAGTGTCCTCCGTGGTCGACCGGTCTTCAAACAACACGACCTGGCCTGATGTCATACTGATTGCCGCCTGCGGACGGCTGTCCCTGGGACTGCCACTGGAAGACCTAAGACGTGGCTGTGTAAGGCAGAGCCACAGTGAGCGCTTTAGGAGTGATCCCACCGACAGGGCACAGAGATGAGACAGCTAAACAAACAACAACAAGCAAGCAGCCAAACAAACAAGCAAAAACTCACATAATTAATGCCAACACCTTCCGATCAAGTGTGTGCGTTCACGCACACGAACACACACAAAACACACACAACACACACACACACACACACACACACACACACACACACACACACACACACACACACACACACACACACACACACACACGCACGCACGCACGCACGCACACACACACAGAGAGATGGGGGGTGAGAGAGAGAGAGAGAGAGAGAGAGAGAGAGAGAGAGAGAGAGAGAGAGAGAGAGAGAGAGAGAACCATGCTAAAGGAAAATGTCTAAAACAATATGTTACTATGATCAAAATATTGATATGACGACACAGACAATAATGACGGTTATGCAAACGACTAAGACAACGACAATGATGATGTAGATGATGATTGTGATGATAATGATAATGATAATTATGATGATGATGATGACGACGACGACAACAACAACGACGACGACGACGACAACAACGACGATAATGATGATGATGATGACGATGACGACGATGACGACGACGACGACGACGACGACGACGACAACGAGGATAATGGTGTTTATGTCGACAACAACAACGATGACGATGACGATGACGATAATGACGATGTTGATGATGATATGACGATGACGATGACGATGATGATCATGATGATGGCAGTGATAGTGGTATTAGGAGTGACTAAAGCCTTTCTCACTCACCTTGCAATGCCAAGGGATCCCAAACAGGCGCTGCAAGTGGCGTAAAACCCTATCCATCCGGCCTCACTCTGCAACACAACACACACACACACACACACACACACACACACACACACACACACACACACACACACACACGCACGCACGCACGCACGCATGCACACACACATATACATACACAAACATGCGCATGCGAACACACACACACACACACACACACACACACACACACACACACACACACACACACACACAGAGGCGGGGAGACGGACAGACAAACAGACAGACAAAGACAATAGTCGCATACACACACACGCGCACGCACGCGCACGCACCCCCCCCCCCCCCCCCCCCCCCCACACACACACACACACACACACACGCCCGCGCGAGCACACAGGGAGAGGGTGCGGGGAGGGGGGGGGAAACACGCACGCACACACACACACACACACACACACACACACACACACACACACACACACACACACACACACACATACACGCACGGAACTGGGTTTAAGGAATGTTCGGAAAGAATGGAAAGTTTGACAGTAATACCCCTTGAGTGGAGCGAAATAAGAATGTTTTACGACTTTGTTTTTCCAAAACGTTTTTTTTTTTTTTTTAATTCATTTTTCTTGGAACTGTAGCTAGGAACGTTCAATCTCTTTCTATAAATGAAGTACTGAGACGGTGTACGCTACTTTAAAATCTTTCCAACAATGAAAACATACTTTAATCTATGGTTTTTTAAAAAAAAGTGCGTGGGAGAGGGAGGGGGGGGGGGGGGGGGAGGTAGGTTAACGTCACTCAGACTCACATTTGTGTGTTCTAGGCCAGTTGAAAAACCCGTATTATAGTTTTGGTCAACGCACTGGCTCGCATGCACAGAGAGAGAGAGAGAGAGAGAGAGAGAGAGAGAGAGAGAGAGAGAGAGAGGAGAGAGAGGAGGGTGGGTGGGGTGGAGGACGGGGTCATACAGGCAGGCAGACATGCGTGTGTGTGTGTGTGTGTGTGTGTGTGTGTGTGTGTGTGTGTGTGTGTGTGTGTGTGTGTGTGTGTGTGTGTGTGTGTGTGTGTGTGTACGTGTGTGTGTGCGCGCGCGCGCGCGTATGTCCATGGTAAGCCTGGCTTTTTGTTGGTAAGTTCAAGCATTAGCACAACAAACTTGAAAAGAAGGGGAGAAAAAACAACATTCATGAGGCCTTCCAGTCATTCTGTGCAGGAATAAGCCAAGGAATAGCAGAAGAAACAAGCTGCTAACCTCACTGATGCCGTGTGGTTTGAGGATGACGTCAAGCACACTGGACCAACAATTCAAAGTTCCTAGAGATGTTCCGTAAATTGTGGCCACCAACCAGAACTGTTTATGTCTGGAACAAAGAAAGTTAGTTTATTATCTAAAATGCAATTTAAAAATTACAGAGAAAGTGTGATTTGAGAGCGAGCGAGCGCGCGAGCGAGAGAGAGAGAGAGAGAGAGAGAGAGAGAGAGAGAGACAGAGACAGAGAGACAGAGAGAGGCAGAGACAGTGAGAGACAGAGACAGAGTGACAGAGACAGAGAGAGAGAGAGAGTAAAAAAAAATTACAGCGCGCCGTCATTTACGCCAACCAAATCAACATTCACGTCACAGATGTCAAATCCTCACTGACGTCATCACAAACGTCACTTACTTCGGCATTACATCCTCACTTACGTCATGAGGAGTTTGAGTCCTTGCAGAAAGCTCTCCCTCTGGATGGCAGCGGAGGGGCAGGGGGGGTAGTGGAGGCTTTTTGGGGAAATACACCAGCAGCAGCAGGAACACAAAGCCAGACCAGCCCGCCCCTGAAAAGAAAGAATGTATATACTAAACTGAAGGAAGGATTCTGGTTATATCGTGTTGTGTTTGCGCTGGGGTGTGCTGTGTTGTAATGCTGTGTTACTGCACTGTTGTTACATTCTGTTTCGTCGTAAACCTATGATGTTGTTATCTTGTGTAATAAGTTTGTGTAATTATATCTGTGTTATAGTGTTGTGTTGTCTCATATTATGATGGTCATATTGTTTTAGACTTGTTGGCTACACCTCACTGTTATGTCGCATTGCATATGTTCATAATTGTTTTTTTTACACTGTCGCCATGTATATTCAGTAGCGATCTTGTGGTCTGGCGTATTTTTCATCGTGCTGCTTTGCAATATGGTGTATTTTTGTATTATGCATTGCTGCTTCTCCTCCAACGTATTCTGCTGTGTTTCATTACACTATTGTAAAGCAGTGCACCGCCGTGATTTGTAGCACTACCTGACAAAAGTGTTTTCTGAATTGCTTTGTATCGTATGTTGCATTATATTGCATTATACTCTACTGCATGGCACTGCATTGTGAAGAACTGTATCATATGCATTGTATTGAATTTTTCAGTATTGTATTACTCTGTACTGGACTGTATTGTAGTGCATTAAATCATTTTGCCCTGTACTGTGTTGGACAGTATTATGTTGCATTGTATTGTCCTGTAGGCTGTGTATTGCATTATACTATACTGTGTTGCTTTGTATCACATTGCATCATATTGTACCGTATTGTGACGCAATGTATTGGCGTAACTGGATTGGACTTGATTGTACTGCATTCTGTTTTATGCTTTGTTTTGTTTTTTTGCGCTGCACTGCACTGCACTGCACTGTATTGCATTATATTGCATTATAATTCTGCATTGCACCATATTGTTCCCTATTGCGTGGCATTGCAGCATATTGCATTGCATTGTATTACACTGCTTTATGTTGTACTGGATTATATCACATTGCACTGCATTCTTCTGCAATGCTTTGCTTTGTTTTGTGCATTTATTGTCTTGCTTTGCACTGTATTGTATTACATTGTAACGTGATGCATAGTCTTATAATATCATTGCTCTGCGTTGCTTATAATGCCAAGAATGGGTGAGGTAATACAAATCAAACAGCAGGGAAAGCATTGAACACTAACACGGACACACCATGGCACGCGCCGACAGGGAAAGGTGTGAATCTGCCAAATTGTGGTCAATGACCATACGCCTATTTTCGATTCATTCGTTCGCATAGATCTTGGAATTACGGAAAACACACTTAACTGTTTTCTCTGTTTTCATTATCTTAGAAGTATAGGTAAAGTTTACTAGCCAGCTACTGGACTCTAACCCTGGACCTAGCCGGAGGCGACAGGCGAATTACCCACAGGGCAGCAATTTGGGGCTTATCTGGATTACTGGCTAAGTAACTAAACCTATATTCCTCCGCGGCTGCAGAAGGCTGCGCATCAATGATCTAACTGATTTTTATATATTTTTTTAATTTCTTTGTTTTTATACCCCAGTTCTTATAGCACAGGGAGTACTTTAGAATGGGAACGAAGAAATGTTGTCTGTGTGTCTGTCCGTCCGTCTGTCCGTCCGTCCGTGGTCAAAATGTGTTCCACTCGCTCCAGAAAAAAACTACTGGAAGGATCTTTCTGAAAATGTGTAGGTATATTCATTATGGGTCAAGGATCATGCCCGATGTTTTAGTTTAACGTTATAGCCGTTACTAACGGCTGTAACGGCCTGTAACAGTTTTTTCTTCTCTATGGAATATCTCCGAAAGTACTTGGCCGATCTTTCTGAAAATTAGCAGGTACCTTCATTATCGGTCACAAATAATGCCCAATGTTTTAGTTTACCGTTGTAGCCGCTACTAACGGTTGTAACGGCCTGTAACGGTTTTTCTTCTTTAAGAAATCTCAGAAAGTACTTAGCCGATCTTTCAAAAATTTGTAGGTATGTTCATTATGGGTCACGAATAATGAGCGATGTTTTAGTTTACCGTTAGAGCCGTTACTAACGCTGTAACGGCCTGTAATGGTTTTTCTTCTTTATGGAATATCTCGGAAAGTACTCGGCCGATCTTTCTGAAAATTTATAGGTATGTTCATTATGGGCGACGAATAATGCCCAATGTTTTAGTCTACCGTTATAGCCATTACTACCGGCTATAACGGCCCCATGATGATTTTCTTTTTTTATGGAATAAACTCGAAAGTACGTGGCCGATCTTCTCTGAAAATGTGTAGGTATGTTCAATATGGGTCACAGATGATGCCCAATGTTATAGTGAACCGTTATATCCGTTACTAGCGGCTATAACTGCCCATAACTGTTTTTCGTCTTCATGGAATATCTCAGAAAGTACGTGGCTGATATTTCTGAAAATTTGTAGGTATGTTCATTATGGGTCATGGATTTTGCCCGATTGTATAGTTTACCGTTATAGCCGTTACTAACGACCAATAATGGTTTTCTTCTTTATGGAAAATCTCAGAAAGTTCTGGGCCGATCTTTCTGAAAATTTGTAAATATGTTTATCATCACAGATGATGGCCGATGTTTACCAAAGTAGCCATTACTAACGGTTACACCAGCCCAGGACGGTTTTTTCCTCTTTATGGAATATCTCACGCATATTCATGATAAACTTTATGCATCTTGTTTATGATTTTCTTTAGGATCATAATAAGTATTCAGTAAATAAGGCTATAAGTGCTTTTAAGGGGCAGCTTAAAACAGATTCTTTATCAGAAAAATTTCAAGTTTCTCAGAACCGAAGAAGCCTGATAAAATTATAATAACTACCATTTGATGGCTGGATTCGGGACGAACCTATTGATGTGCGCTGTGTATGGCTTCCCGGTCTATGAAAACAAGTATCTGATTACTTATAACCTTAAATGACACACCTTGACTGACGAGACAAACTGGTCAGGAAGGCTGCTGCCAAACGCACGTGCACATTGCTGTGCAACAATGGAAACTGCTTTAACATCATTAATTCACGTCGGTATGTTTGTCGGATCAGAGCAATAAATGTTTTACAAGTCGACTGATATGACGATTGTACTACAGCCTAAAGAATTTTAACGAAAATGCACACAAAAAAATGAATGACGTAATCATAATGATTGGTTCAGGACGGGGTTTAGATCTGATTTGGGGATCTGATACTGTGATCATTGTTAATAGTGTTCAATCAAGTATATTTACATGGTCGTACACATATGGGCACAAGTCAGATTGTAGAAAGGACAACAGGTTTTTCGTTATTGTGGTGGCGATTCAAAATTGAATGGACGTTGCGCCGTTTTTGTCTCAGGTAAGGTAGTCATTGAACAACTGATCACCGAGTCGGGGTGATGCTGGTAGTTTGACGTACGCATCTGTCAGCCTACGCGAGACTACAAAGAGCGCAGTGTTTGGTCACAATTCATTTTCCCATTACAGTAGATCGTAGACTGTAAAAGGTCTCGGCAGCCTTTTCTCTTTCTCCTCAGTCAGGCGCAACAAGGTCGAGGTGTTGTAACAGCCCCAGTCCTTAAGTTGTCCACTCAGGTCTTCTTCAGTCAGCCTTTGGGAGGTATGTCCATCCTTCAACATACCCTGTAGAAAGGACTTTTCCAGTCAGTTCTGGTGAGATACATACCATGGGCGAGGGGTTATGGTGGCGATGTTTAAATTTCAGTAATGAAATAAAATGAGTAAAATCAAAGTAGTTTTAGATGAGAATACATGATTGTACATCACTGATAAAAAAAAAGAAAAAAATATATATACATATATATATATATATATATATATATATATATATATATATATATATATATATGCCGGGCGTGGTCTTTAGTGAATGATTGTAGCATTGTAATCTATCACTTCTGAAAGAAGACAGTTTTGAAACAAAACTGAACTGCAAAAGATTATTACTTCAGAGTTCAGTTAGTTCTGTTCTTTCAAATAAAGCAAAATAAGATGAACAATTCATCTCATCATTTTTACCTAAAGCCGTCAACTACATGTATCAGTGATTGAATTAGACTAACCATTTGTACATACTGTTCAGAACTCAAATTCAAACATGGCAATGAAAAAATTAAGACACGTTTTAGAAATACCCAAAACTGATTGGGAAAGGAAACGCTACAAAAGTTAGGCTTTGTACGAAGATGAATGCCTCTACAGTTCGTATTTTGCAATGTGTATTCATAAACACACCCCGTGCCATTCAAAATCATTTATCACACACTTGTTCACAACGGAATGCTTACATGTAGGCCTATGAGTCTGTGGAGAAGGGGAAGAGGGAAAGGGAAAGTATAACACGGGCGTATATTGCGTCAAAAAATCTGTGAACCTAAAATTTGGCCGTGATTGTAACAGTAGTAAGCTTACATTCTGTCCGTTGTCTTTCTGCAGCACGTGTGTGATAGGTAAAAGTTTACTAATGGTAATGGAGGATGGGGGGGGGGGGGAGAGAAATAACAGGGAAGGGGGAGGAGGCCAGGGTAGGTTTACGGCGCTTGATGACCGCAGGGGGAGATTTGTGTGTTTAAGACAGTTCACGTCTCATATAACATACACATTCACCTCATGAAAGTCATACTACCTATGTACGTGTACAGAGCGACGGCTTTCTTCTCTTTGCTGATCTGGTCCGCATCTGAAACAGAAATTCGCAGCAATCACAACAGCTGAGGAGATTTGCACTGTGGGCCTGGGGCACAAGCTAATGGTCTATTAAGGATGTGACCTGCTTACTGAGGGACATGAATTATTACTGAGGGTGAGGAGGAGACGTAGGGAGTGGAACTTGAAAGCGGTCTGTTCAGGCACACACACACACACACTCACACACACACACATACACACACACACACAAACGCGCGCGCGCGCGCATGCATGCATGCACACACGCACGCACGTACACAGATACATAGATGTACATGTACACACACATCCGCATACATACATACAGACATGTGCGTTTGTATTTGTCCAGCAGATAAGTAATTCATTTTAAAACGCAAAAGAAAATTATGTTCTCTCTCTCTCTCTCTCTCTCTCTCTCTCTCTCTCTCTCTCTCTCTCTCTCTCTCTCTCTCTCTCTCTCCGCGTTCCCTCTCTTTGTGTTCCTTAAACTTATACTGACTATAACATTAAGAGACAGACAGAGAGAGAGACAGATACAGAGACAGAGAGAGAGACACAACAAACAAACAACATACCTGATGCATTGCTGATCTGTACAAAGCTGGAGTCGTCATTGACTGAATAATCATGACTGAAAACTGGACCGCTCTCAAACTGTAATGTAACAAAGACGGTGACTGTCTTTCAGAGAGAGAGAGAGAGAGAGAGGGGGGGGGGGGGTCCAGGGGAGAAAAACCCTCGTGACAACACACATGAAGACGAATACCTTTTAAAATGAATACCTTTTTTACTGTTTCGACTCTCTCTCTCTCTCTCTCTCAAAAATAACAAAAAACAAACAAAAACAACGTTGTGACTGCACACATAGAGACAGGTTTCATATTGAATGCCTTTTGGCTGTATTGGATCTCTCCCAAACGGACTATATGACATGGACCAAATGGAATATCCATGTGTCTGTGGAAAGCGTTTCGCTGCCACCCGTGGCATGAAGATCCACAGAACAAAGATGGGATGTGTGAAGACTCATCTGAATGAGCAGCAGCGCACTGCATCAGCAGCTAGGACGTCAGAAGACCAAGGCCAGGATTTAACCACAGTGCCAAGGACATCCACGCTGTTGGTTCGGATGAGGAATTTGCACAGGCCCTCGATGCCAGGCGCCTGAAACTCAGCCTGCCACGAGCAAACGAGACTGAAGATTGGGAGAAACTGGATGCAAAAATCGTCCAAAGACTCGATGCTCTGATAGGGAAAAGCACCCTGGAACACAAACTAGCCACATGGGGACATTGTGTATGCCACATGTAGAGACGCCTATGGAGCAAAACTAACCAAAGAGAAAACACCTCCAAAGAAATCCAGACGCCAAGAAGAGATGGACAAGATCAGGGTCCAAAGAAAAACCTCAAGAAGCAAATGAAGACCACACTGCCAACTGAAAAACAGGGCTTGGAAAAACTCTGGGAAGACCTGAAAGCAAAACAGCGGAATCTGCGAGGAAGAGGAAGAGCAAAAAGAAGACAAGAGCGCTTCTTCAGAGACCCCTTCCAGTTTGCCAGAACTGTGTTTGAGCAGCCAAAATCTGGGACCCTAAGTGTGGACAAAGAAGTTCTTGAGCAGCATCTGAGGGAAAACATACTCTGACTCACAGAGCAAAGCACCACTCGATTCAAGGTCTGGTGTGGCCAACCAACCCTGAGGAACAGTTCAATGACAAGCCTCCAACGTTGGCGGAAATCAAGAAGGTGGTCGGCAAAGCCAGAGCCAAATCATCACCAGGGCCAAATGGAATACCTTACCAGCTGTACAAGAAATGTCCCAAGGTGCTGGAGTGGCTCCACAGGCTGCTGCGATCAGCTTGGAGAAACCAGAAGATCAGCGGCCAGTGGATGACGGCAGATGGCGTGTACATCCCCAAAGAGCAAAACTCAAGTGACATCAGCCAGTTCAGGCCAATATCACTACTGAATGTCGAAGGGAAAAATCTTCTTCTCTGTCATGGCAGCAAGGCTGACCAGGTACCTCATGGAAAACAACTACTTGGATGTGTCAGTCCAGAAAGGTGGCATTCCAGGCGTGGCTGGCTGTAGAACACGCCACAATGATCTGGGACGCAATCCAAAGAGCAAAAACAAAAGAGAGACCTGGACGTAGTGTGGCTTGATCTGGCAAACGCATATGGATCTGTACCCCATGAGATGATACAGTTGGTTCTTGAGATGTACCATGTGCCAAAGAACATCTGCGACATGCTCAAGAAGTACTTCAATGGCTTCTCAATACGGTTCTCTACCAAGGAGTACACAACAGATTGGATCAACTTGGAAGTGGGCATTGCAATGGGCTGTGCCATTTCCCCAATACTGTTCGTGTTGGCAATGGAAGTCATCTTGAAAGCAGCAACAAGCAACGCAAGACAGACCTTGGCGATGGATATATAAGATGCCCCCTCTCAAGGTCTTCATGGATGACACTACAGTGATTTCATCCAGAGAAGACGAGACACGTCATGTGCTGGAGACGCTGGATGACATAGTTGCCTCATCCAGAATGAAGTTCAAGCCAAAGAAATCACGGAGTCTCTCACGGAGGAAAGGAAAAGTGGCCGAATCTGTGGTCTTCAGTGTTGCCAACCAGGCCATTCCAACAGTTACAGAAGAGCCAGTCAAGAGCCTTGGAAGATGGTATGATGATACGCTGAAAGACACACGAAGAGCAAAAGAAACCAACCAGTTGTCGTCGGAAGAAGGCTTGGTGACCATTGACCAGTGTGGGCTCCCTGGTAAATACAAGGTCTGGTGTTTGCAGTTCAAGTTCAAGGCCAAAGCTCCTATGGCCTCTGATGATGTACGATATCTGCACCAGCATAGTGGAGGCAATGGAATCCAAAATCAACAAGTTCACAAGGAAATGGCTGGTGTCCCACCCTGTCTGACTGACATAGCGCTGTACTGTCGCCAAGCAAAGCTGAAACTACCACTGAAATTCATCCTGGAGGAATACAAAGCAGGGAAGATCAGACTTCAAAGCATGCTGGAGGACTCAGGAGACAAGGTGGTGGTAGAAACAAACAAGCCCCAGCTGAAGACAGGCAGAAAATGAAAAGTTCAAGAGGCGATGGATTGTGCAAAAGAAAGTCTCAAGATCAGAGAAATAACAGGACACACACAGACCAGCAGACAAGGACTGGGGGTGACAAAACTGAATGGTGGTCAAAGGCCAAAGGAAAAGCCAAAAGAGACATGATGATTCAGGAGATGAAAAAAAAGAAGACCAAAAAAAGACTCCAAAAAAAAAGCAGTCCAGCAGAGCCAGCAAGGGCAATGGACAACGTGGGAGAATGCACTCCAAAGAAGTCTCACTTGGAATGACATTTGGCACATGGGCCCCTCTCAGGATCAGCTTCACTCTCAGATCTGCATATGACCTTCTGCCCTCAAATGCAAACCTGGTGAAGTGGGGAAAAACAGACGATCCTTCATGCCCCCTCTGCCATGAAAAACAAACAGTGAAGCATGTCCTAAGCTCATGTAAAGTAGTCCTGGCTCAAGGAAGGCACATATGGAGGCACAACCAAGTGCTCAAAGAGATTGTACAAGTAGTCTGGGCTAGTACCAACACCACAAAAGGGAAAATCAGGACTTCAAAAGCACCCGCAACATCTTAACGGCAGGAGGCAGCGAATCATGGCCAAGAACAACAGTGCCACTCGGAACATGCAGGCAGAGTCTGCTGGACGGGGCAGATGACTGGGAGTGCATTGCAGACCTGCCAGAATGGAAGTGTCACCCAGAGATCATCAGCAAGAGTGGCATGAGACCAGACATAGTAGTCCACTCTCAGTCAGCCAAGCAGCTGATCATGATCGAGCTCACAGTGCCATATGAGAACAGAATGGAGGCAGCCAAATCTACAAGACTGAAAAGTATGCTGATCTGGCAAACAGCATGAGGAGAGAAGGCTATCAGGTCAAAGTCCTCACTGCAGAAATTGGAGCTAGGGGTTTGTATGAACGTCTGCATACAGCCTCATGAAACAGCTCTCAGTTGCAGGGAGGGGAAAAAAACCCAGAGCCCTGAAAGCAATGGCAGAAGCAGCAGAGAGTGTTCAAGTTCAAGCTGGATCTAGTCAAGGAGGAACAAAAGTGAACTTCATAAGGCTTAACTTTCCTACAAATATCAGGTGTCCCAGTGGCTCAGTGGTTAGTGCGCGAGTCATTTAGTGGAAAATGAGCATGTCCAGAGGGGCATGGGTTCGAATCCCAGCCATGGCTCGTCCCAAGATGGAAAAAAAAAAAAAAGGGGCAGCAGAGGGACATCCGGAGTCATGAACCGGGTGTGGCCCAACCCCCTAGAGTGTCAGGAGATAAGGGCCGAAACTGCTGCACGCTCTCCTCGAGTTTCTTTCTACTGATCTCTCTCTCTCTCTCTCTCTCTCTCTCTCTCTCTCTCTCTCTCTCTCTATTGTGAATAACATATGTTACACTTTTAGTTTGCATTCAGGAAATACATATAATTTCCCAAATGATCATTTTAGGGTTTCCATATCTGTTGTCAGAGCTCGCTCCCTACGAGAG
>JADBJO010003546.1:141885-144385 GCA_016801955.1 Conus betulinus
TCTTTCAAAATAATAAAGCTAATTTCACACAATACTTTCATGGTTAACACCCATTCCAAACAGCCCCACAAAATCCAGAGCTGTGAATGTTCTGAAGCTTTTTTTCAAATCAGCCATGTCACATGATGAACTATTGAGACAAAATACCAGACGTTCCAGGCCATTCCGACTGGGTCTACTTGACTAGTGCACCAAATTATCAGTAAGACTCGCCTTTTGTAGTTTCAGGCGCCTGTTTCTTTTAGTTTTCAGCACTGTGACCGACAAATCGACTGGAAATTTCTAATGGAAATTCAATGGGGCTTCTCCAGTTCTCGTCTACTTTTTCATTGTCAGGTGAGGCGTATTCACGTGTTTACTAGCATCGTCATTTGCTGGGTCATGACGGGAAATGCACGAACTGTATTCCATCAGAATAGGGAAAGTCGTGAAACGAGTTTATCTTTGAAACAGCACGAAATGTGTTCTCTAAAAGTAAGCTAGACGGGAGTGACAGCAGCATGTTTTGAGTCAATACCATTTTGGTGTCCGTGTGACACGGCCCTAAGCTGGTGCCATGTGCTCTTAGCGCCTTTCATTCTTGTTCATATTCTTTCCCCAGAATACACTTATCTACGTTTGCATGTATGTGTATATGTATCATGTATGTTTGTGTAGGCCAGTATATGCACGCGTGATTTGTGTGCGTCTCTCTCTGTCTCCCTATTCCTCTCTCTCTCTCTCTCTCTGTCTGTGTCTATATCTCAGTGTGTGTGTGTGTGTGTGTGTGTGTGTGTGTGTGTGTGTGTGTGTGTGTGTGTGTGTGTAAGTACAATGCACTGCTTTACACAGCCCCCCTTGTATAAGGCCTGCAACAATTTTTGGCTTTGTTTGGGAAGCTTCCACAAGCCAGCTAAAGACAGTTGCTGGCTTGAGAAAGCATCCAAGACGAAGTAAGTCTTTTTTTTAATGGTAAAACAGAGCCATGAAGTTTTGCATTGTGCTGGCTTTATTATGCAGCTCCATGTGTACCGCCAACGTGCAACTGGGCTGTGTGGTGTCCTGCAGATTCAATTGATATTGACCTGAACATTGTATATACGCCCTCACGCGAGTGTGTGCACACACGCATACACCCCTGCTTCCCTCTCTCTCTCCATATAAATATATATATATATATGTGTGTGTGTGTGTGTTATACATGCATACATGTTACACACCGCCCCCCCCCACACACACACACACACACACACACACACTCATACACAGAAACACACACATACATGCATGCATCCACACACATGCATGCGCGTGCACACAAAGACACACACACACACACACACACACACACACACACACACACACACACACACACACACACATGCACACACACACACACACGCACACACACACACACGCGCGCGCGCGCTCATACCCACGCATGCACAGGCACACACTTCTATACAAACATACACGTACCACACACACACATGGATGCATGCACCGGTGCGCATTGAGAAAGAGTGAGAGAGAGAGACACAGAGAGAGAGAGACAGAGAGAAACACAAAGAGAGACAGAGACAGAGAGAGAGAACGAAACTAAAGAAATGTTATTCATAGAGGAAAAGGAATAAGCACGAAGTCAGTTGCTCTTTTTTTTTTTTTTTTTTTTTTTTTTTTTTGTTCTGTTCTTTTTCTTCTTTATTTATTTTTGATCCAGCCCTTTAACAAAGAAGTCTGCAAATATATGAAAGAAAACATTGTACAGAACTGCGTATCAACACATAGATGACAGTGAATACATCACAATTCACAATGAATAATAGAATATATATTCAGAGAAAGAGGAAAACGGGAGGATGGTGTGTAGAAAGGGATCAGGAGAGACAGAGACAGGGCGGAGGGGAATGGAAATACAGTATGAAAGAGAGAGAGAGAGAGAGAGAGAGAGAGAGAGAGAGAGAGAGCAATCGCGGTTTTTCAACCAGGAAGACTCTACCGTTCATCTGGCCGGCCTCCCTGACAAAAATGTCATGAACACTAGTCACACGGCAGTGCATGAGAACTGTTAGAATAACACAACAACCAGTCTTCTTACACTGAAACCCAGAGACTAAAGAGATATTTTTAAGCAGCAAAGAGAACAGTTCATTGCAGTATCACGAGATGTTGTGCGAAAAGCAGAGAGGGAGAGAGCAAGAGAAGAAAGAGGAGAGGAGTGAATATAGAGTGAAACTTAGAGATGGGGAACAGACGGTAGTCACACACACACAAGCTACACTCAGCCAAATATGCAGGGATTAACGATTGACAGAACAGCCACTGGCAGGAAAGAGAACAGGAAAAAAAGAGAGAGGGTGACATAGGTGACATGGCAAGGGAGGAGTCGAAAGACAGAAAAAGAAAAGGGAATTAAGGAAAACGAGAGAGACAGAGACAGAGACAGACAGACAGAGACAGAGACAGAGAGAGAGAGACAAAGAAAAGACAGAGACAGAGACAGACAGACAGACAGAGAGAA
>JADBJO010003546.1:149385-151885 GCA_016801955.1 Conus betulinus
TGTCGGCATGGGGCGGGGCCTCGCAACATGACAGCCACGTGGTTGAAAAACACAGCTTTCATTACATCAGACTAAAACACTGACATTAGTCTCTTGACAGACATGAGTTTATTGTAATGATCACAATGAATTATATTTCAATATATATGCCTGCCGATAATTCGTGCAATAAGGTCAAAGATGTAAATGCGC
This sequence comes from Conus betulinus, assembly GCA_016801955.1. Classification (NCBI taxonomy): domain Eukaryota; kingdom Metazoa; phylum Mollusca; class Gastropoda; order Neogastropoda; family Conidae; genus Conus; species Conus betulinus. Next base: position 149,578 of record JADBJO010003546.1, read on the forward strand.
ATGCCAACTCCTCTGATAAGCTCGCAGAAGAGCAAATCTCACAAAAAAAAAAAATCACATGTGTGTGACATGCGGCATTGGCTGTTGTGGCAGGAAAAGCATTAAATTTGCAAGATGTGAGAAAGCTGATAGGCAAAGTAAATGGATTGATCTATAAGATGTCGTCAAAGCCGAAGGAAAACAGCATAAAATATGATTTCGCTTAGGACGAAAAAAAAAAAAAAAACCGATCTGGCCAAAATGCAGAGATGAACGCAACGAGTCAAAGGTGTGTATGCACCGAGACAGTGGTTGAAATTAGACATGGAAACAAGGTATGATGTAGGTGAAGGCTGTGAACGTATAAGACTGACGAACTTGCTAATGCGTGGAAACGACCCACAGAAATATAAAGTAAAATAAAAATGGAAAGAAAGCGACAAAATGAAAGAAATCATTTCAACCAAAAAAAGCTGGGCAGCCAGCCAAGGACGACATGCTGTGTTGGGCAGGTCATTTGCATACCTGACCTACTTCGAGTAGCCAGCCAGTAGGGGCACCGCGTTACTTGAAGCGTTCGCTGTGTCCTGTCCGATGGATTTGGTCTGTTTTTAAGACATTTTTTTCTTCTGTCCCAGCCTCTGCGCCACCTCATTCCGACACAGTGCACCCACGCCACTCATTCCGACACCCCGTCCACAGCCACAGCCTGGTCGGCCCCCCGCCGCAGCCCCGGCACCGGCAATCCACAGGGAGCAGTCAATGTCAAGTCTTCAAGAGGCAACCACCGGAGGAGACACTGCACTGCTGCTGAGTTACTTCGGTGGTGTTCAGTGGCGCCTGTTCTGATCTAACATACGCAGGACACCACCTACTAAGCCCCTGCTGACGACAATAATTGCTTAGTTGCGGGAGCCGGCGTGAGTGAGCTCTCCTTCCAGAGGGCGCCACCACGTCCGTCCAACGACAGCCCCCATGGACTCGCCGATACCGCTGACCCCCGACGGAACCAAACCAAGACCACAGACGTGGAGAGGACATCGAAATTGAGGTCACCATGAGAGCAGGGCATGAAGGGCCACACAGAACTTGAGAGACTTTTTTTTAATGCTGATCGATGAGAATGAAGATGATTAAGATGATGCTACGGATTTCCATTTCGGTCTAAGACTACATGACAGGGCTGTACTCTACGCTTTCTTTCATAATATATCCCGGCATCAACCAGGCCCGAGAATTACAGGCACCTGCAGTGTTGGTCTGGAAATTTGAGCAGCACTCTCAGAAACGCATCCATTAAGTGGATGAAACTCGACTGTGTGGTCCCAGTCTTCCCAACTGAGTCCGCGGCAAACCCAACTCTGGGTAGGAGCCGGTCGGGGCAGAAAAAAAACCTACATGACTCTGATGGGATTCAAACCCACACGACCTCCCAGCCGGGAGTCCGCGACGCTAACCACTTCGCCACGGCGGCTGGTGTTTAAAGACAAATTTTATGTCCTTCACTGTAGTTTGTGATGACACATTACATATTTTAACAGGAGTGTTGAAAACTAAGCAATCTTACGAGTCACGGAAAAGAATCTCGTCATGTGATGAAGGCGACCTAGTCCATGGGAAGCTGGAAAGCACTCCCAACTTGAAGAGTTTGTTGTTTCAAATGTTGTGGACGGCTATATCATTTTTTTTTAAACGTGAAATACTTTGATGTAGAATACAAAATTATCTGATACGGAATGAAAGGTAGCGACTACTGATTATTACAGTCAATAATAATTGATCGGAAAATACAACGAGTTAACCCGTCTGAATATCTGAACAACTGAATACTTCGAGAATAACATAAGGAAATTTAGATCACTTGTGAATGATGGAAATAACAAACAATACTCAAATGAGCATAATTTATCTTCCAAATTTATCAGACCTAAGGGAGGCTCGTAGATTTGTGTGGCCTACACAATAAACTAAAGTAAAAAACCAGATACATCAGATATGTGGAAAATAGCGACCGTATGACTCGCTGACTGATGAACCACATGTATAGTTGCGGCATGCATAATTAAGGTGAAAGATGTCAAAAATTCTGAAGGTCTGTTCAGTTAAAAGAATGCGTACTTCAGTGTTACAGAATGAACTAGAAGTTAGAAAGGTGTTTGAAATTTAGAGGTCTATACATTTACATGAACGAGTACTTCAGTGTTAAAAAATAATTTGAAGTCAGAATGTCATTGTTGTTTGCGAAACTAATCATGTACGACTGTCGTGGTACACAATGAGTTGGGCGGGGGGGGGGGGGGGGGGGGGGTCCCTCAGCTTTTCTCATGGA
>JADBJO010003546.1:166885-171885 GCA_016801955.1 Conus betulinus
CACCAACAGAAGAGAGCCTGGAGAGAAACGGCGGCTCCCTCATCACGTCCCCACAACGACCCCAGCGGTCAGGGGATTGACTGACTGATTTCTCTGTTTCAAATATGCTTTTAAAGCTATGGAACCAATCATATCTTCCTATACTTTATATTTTAGAGAGCCAGTTTTGTTTATAAGAGGCTATCATCCTGTCTTTAAATTAAAAAGTATATCCGTCTTCACTTCAAACTCCCTGGCACATCCACACAATCACAAATTCGTGCATAATTAAGATTTTCTTTATATGATGTACCCAGTTTTCTTACCCCGAATGTTCATTTTTTTTCGTAACACTTCATGGGCCTGTCCACAGTCTTGAGACAGGTAACCTTGAGAATGTTAATCACCATTTTATACACCTAACCTAACACCTGATGTTTAAAGGGTATTGGCCAGTGTTACCGTACATTATTGCATTTGAGGTATGCAGCAGAACACTTTAAAAGCGTTTGATTACAAATATACGTACTTTTTCTAAATCTTTGTAATCATGAGTTCCACAAAGTTTGGCACCGTATGTAATATCTGGTTCGACTTTGGCATCAAATCGTTTCCAGAATTGAGTTTACGTAAGCTCTTAAAATTTACATGATCCCTTTTTTCTCTTTTCTACGGGTCTTTGATACGGCAAAATTCAAGCTCAGCTTTTTGTGTGTGAATAGCATTTCTAAACGTTTGTAAGAATTAGTTAGTTACTTTTACTTCTGTATCACCGTAAAACCAATTTTCATGACGAGAGAGGTCATCACCCTGTCTAAAAACCATTACATTAGTTTTCTCAAGGTTCCCACTAAGAAATAAACGATCTGCTCCCACTTAGAAATAGACAATCTGCCTCTTGTTTCATTCTATTCAATTGATTTTGGAGACCTACAGCTGTGCTAGATAATAGTAATACGTAATCTGCGAATAAAATGAGAAAAGATTCAACCGCTCCTGGGATCAATTGAATACCATGTTTTGTTTTCTTTGTTATCTCCACTACCAGTTCATTAACTGACAAAAAAATCCGGAAAAAGTCAAAGGGCTTGATAAACATTCCTGCTTCCCTATAGTTAACGTCATCTGTAGCCCTAAAAACTTCTGAAAGAGTGAAAATACGGTCTATGGTTCAACTCCCTATGGACAGTCAAAAACATCTGAGTAAACACACCTATCATGCACGCATGCTAAAACAGAATCATGAACACCACGAAGAGCTATATATAACTTGTCATCTACTCCACTTTTACCTAAGGTATTCCACAGCATGTTTCAATTCAAAGAGTCAATGGCCTTCCTAAAGTCCACAAAGGCAATGTCCAACGTCGCATTAATGTGATTGAATCAATGCAAAAAGAGTGAAAATACGGTCTACGGTTCAACATCCTTATCGGAACGCATGTCGATGCCCATATGGTCGCCGGCCCATAAAGTCGCCGGCAACAACGCAGCTTGTTCCTCAATCATTTCATCTTCACGTTCTGCCCATCTTGTCAGAATTTATTCAAAATATGGGTATGAATTTTACTAAACAACACTTTTCAGTGCCACTCCATGATAATGATCTGGGTTATTGGGGTTCCCCTTGTTTTGAACAGAAATAAACAATAGAGTTGGCCCAAGCTGCTGGGAAGATTCCATCGTTAAATAGTCTGATAAATAATAGCGCAAGGAAGCCGATGACGACCGAATTTGCATGTTTCAACATTTCACTCAAGCTTCTGTCAGGGCCTGCACTTTGTCCTGATTTTGAATTTCATATGCTATCAATCACTTCATTTCTGCAGATGAGATCGTTAGGTAAAGGTTCCTCGAAGTCTCCAGCATCATCAACCACTATTATTGCTCTCATAGTTAACGTCATCTGTAGCCCTAAACACTTCTGCAAAGTGATGATCAAACCATTGTTGTGAGCTGATGTTATTATAAATAAATGATTTTTTTTTTTAATTCACCGATGTAATTTTAGTCCAAAATAGACTTGAATCTCCACCTGAATTTTTCAGTTTTTGCACTTTTGACTCTTCGAATTGACGTTTCCTATTTCTCTTTAGTCACCCAAACCAGTTATTGCATTCTTTCCCTTTTGTTACCAACTAACCAAACTATGCAGGCAGCAGCTCCACACAGTGCACGTAAAAATAATTCAGCACAGGCATTAACATCAATTGTTAACATATTAAAGGCGTTTTGTAAACGTTCTTTGAAGTCGTCACTTTCAAGTTTGCCCTTATATCATTCTTCATTTTCGTCGGACCAGATGATCCGCTCTCTTCTCCTTTCTCCGATGGAATATATTCTTTTCCACACAACGTATTTCTCCATTTTATTTCGACTGGCAATTGCAAAGAATAGTCTCCAACACAACACACACACACACACACACACACACACACACACACACACACACACACACACACACACACACACAGAGACAGAGAGAGAGAGAGAGAGAGAGAGAGAGAGAGAGAGAGAGAGAGAGAGAGAGCGAGGGAGGGAGGGAGGGAGAGAGACTAGCAATGATATTGACACGTAAGCTCTCGAAACATGTTCTTTTTCTTTTCCCACAGTCTTAATATCGACATGACGCATCCACGCGATGTGCAGTGTTCTCTCACATTAATTAACATTACAATCATCATAACAGGCGGTAAAATGCTGGAAGGCAGATGAAGGAGCACTGGCATGTCGCCATCAGAGTGTTCCTCTGTGTGTGTGTGTGTGTGTGTGTGTGTGTGTGTGTGTGTGTGTGTGTGTGTGTGTGTGTGTGTGTGTGTGAGTGTGTGTGTGTGTGTGTGTGCGTGCGTGCGTGCGTGCGTGCGTGCGTGTGTGTGTGTGTTAACATGGTGCGTATTCTTGTGAGCAAAGGCATGTCCAGAGTGGCTGAAGAAGGAGTGATAGCCCGAGGTTCATGAAACCTTGACCGACAAGCTAGGGACGCTGTATGAAGCTCGAGTGACCGCCGTCACCGTGTTCACACGATCCACCCACGTTAAGCTTCAGTCAGGATGAAAACAATGGTCAATCCGACCTGTGTCCATGCCTCCAAGATCCTATCCCACCTCACCCCGCTGACCGGTGCTAGGGCTCCAGCAAGACCGGAAGAATATGTGGCCACACGCCACAATGAGGATTTTGCATGGAACACATAGTTCAAGAATACGCACCATGTTAACACACACACACGCACGCACGCACGCACACACACACACACACTCACACACACACACACACACACACACACACACACACACACACACACACACACACACACACACACGACGCACAGATAAGCGATGCCTGTAACGGAATTGTGAACCATTTTTGTGGTAGACCTAGTTGCAAAGTGAGACGACTGCAGGCGGAAATCTAAACAAAGACGGCTGACGCTGAGTCACTCTATTATCCTCATGCTACAGGAATGATTCAGGCGAAGGACAGCACAGAGCATTTAACTGCACTCGCCCCAGATGCGCCCCCCCCCCCCCCCCCCCCCCCCCCCCCCCCCCCCAGCACCAGCTGAAGAGGCCACCAAATCATCCTGCTCTTGCGAACATACCATAACATTTGACGGCACTGAGGAAAAGTGGCCGAATCTGTGGTCTTCAGTGTTGCCAACCAGGCCATTCCAACAGTTTCAGAAGAGCCAGTCAAGAGCCTTGGAAGATGGTATGATGATACGCTGAAAGACACACAAAGAACGAAAGAAACCAAACAGATGTCGGAAGAAGGCTTGGAGACCATTGACCAGTGTGGGCTCCCTGGCAAATACAAGGTCTGGTGTCTGCAGTTCATACTGATACCAAAGCTCCTATGGCCTCTGATGATATACGACATCTGCACCAGCATAGTGGAGGCAATGGAATCCAAAATCAACAAGTTCACAAGGAAATGGCTTGGTGTCCCACCCTGTCTGACTGACATGGCGCTGTACTGTCGCCAAGCAAAGCTGAAACTACCACTGAAATCCATCCTGAAGAAATACAAAGCAGGGAAGATCAGACTTCAAAGCATGCTGGAGGACTCAGGAGACAAGGTGGTAGAAGCAATCAAGCCCCAGCTGAAGACAGGCAGAAAATGGAAAGTTCAAGAGGCGATGGATTCTGCAAAAGAAAGTCTCAAGATCAGAGAAATAACAGGACACACACACAGACCAACAGACAAGGACTGGGAATGACCAAAACTGAATGGTGGTCAAAGGCCAAAGGAAAATCCAAGAGAGACATGATGATTCAGGAGATGAGAAAAGAAGAAGACCAAAAAAGACTCCAAAAAGCAGTCCAGCAGAGCCGGCAAGGGCAATGGACAACGTGGGAGAATGCACTCCAAAGAAGTCTCACTTGGAATGACATTTGGCACATGGACCCTCTCAGGATTAGCTTCATTCTCAGATCTGCATATGACCTTCTGCCCTCAAATGCAAACCTGGTGAAGTGGTGGAAAACAGACGATCCTTCATGCCCCCTCTGCCATGGAAAACAAACAGTGGAGCATGTCCTTAGCTCATGTAAAGTAGCCCTGGCTCAAGGAAGGTACACATGGAGGTACAACCAAGTGCTCAAAGATTGTACAAGTAGTCTGGGCTTACTAGCCACAAAAGGGAAAATCAGGACTCCAAAAGCACCGGCAACATTCTTCACGGCAGGAGGCAGCGAATCATGGCCAAGAACAACAGTGCCACTCGGAACATGCAGGCAGAGTCTGCTGGACGGGGCAGATGACTGGGAGTGCACTTTCTCACCCACCAACGGAGTGGTTTCGGGAGTGGAATGATTGCGGTGCGTTACACCGGCAGTCCACGACCTTCACCCTGTGACCCCTCGTCCAGCTCGTGCGGACCGGTGTGGGCAGCACTAGCAGTGGAAAAGGCGTGAAAAGTCACCTCAGGCCCTCTGTACAGGTGAGCGCCGGTGTCGTATATAATACTGTCACTCATAAAATCGTGTCTCGGCGACAGTATTTCCCGGGAAATACTGCAG
>JADBJO010003546.1:176885-196885 GCA_016801955.1 Conus betulinus
TGTGTGTGTGTGTGTGTGTGTGTGTGTGTGTGTGTGTGTGTGTGTGTGTGACAGACAGACAGACAGACAGACAGACAAACAGATAAAGAAACAGAGAGAGACAGAAAAACAGAGAGAGACAGAGAAACAGAGACAGACAGACAGACAGAGAAACAGAGAGAGAGACAGAGAAACAGAGATAGACTGAGAAATTGCAAAGAACTTTGTAAGTGCTAAAGGCTATTTTTAGATTAAGTGCTATTAATATTCTTCTTTCCTTCATATTTTTATCGTTATTATTATCATTGCTGTTGTTGTTGTTGTTGTTGTTGTATTCTTATTACTATAGTAAAACGGAACGGGAGGGAGAGAACAAGGACGTGATCTCAGCAGACTTCGTGTCAGCGCTCATGACCTACAAATAGAAAAAAAGTAATGCACAAACATTACAAGAGAAGACAGAAATACTCAGCATGCTGTGTTGTCGAAGTTGAAACTCATTTTCTAAATGGCTGCTAAAGATACAAATGATCCGACGGAAGCTGTCGGATATACGCAGACCCAAACTTGCATTTTTTTTTTCAATGGGTAAGGAATCAGGCTGCTTAAAGCCATTTTTACAATTTCTACCAGCTAATTGGACAAATAAAGAAAACAATTAAAAAGAAAGGAGAGAAAAAAAATCAAACCTATAACGTGAATCAATGTCCAGTTCCAATAATGATTTTGCACACAGTTATGATCATTATTCTAATACACACACACACACACACACACACACACACACACACACACACACACACACACACACACGCATACACACACACGCGCGCGCGCGCGCGCTCTCAGACACTCTGTTTGTCTGTCTGTCTGTCTGTCTGTCTGTCTCTCTCTCTCTCTCTCTCTCTCTCTCTCTCTCTCTTCTCTCTCTCTCTCTCTCTGTCACACACACACACACACACACACACACACACACACACACACAAACACGAATGATTATCGTAAATGCACACACAAGAATGAGTACTCACAGGACATTACAATTTAATATTATTAAAACGGATCCACACATACATATGATCATTCATTTTTGTCACAGGTCGCTTCTCAGCCACAGTCAGCTCATCGACACAAGGTGTTCACAGCGTTCCATTAACACTCTCTTCTTTTCTTTTCTTTCTTTTTTTTTTTTTTCCGCGTCGAATGAGGTCAAACGTAGGCCTACGAGCCTGGAGAATTCTTTTTTTTTTAATTTCCGTCTTGAAATCTAACCTGAACGGAAGCCGACGAGATAATCCAGGAAGATTCTTCTATTCTTTACTGCTGTTAAAAGACGAACTCAATTTCACTAAATGCATAATAAGTTTAGGAACAATAGCTATGTTAGATTGATGCTGGAACTGGAAAAGATATATCCACTTAAGATATTGTGGACAAGCATTCTTAAAAAATGCATCAGAATTAATGTATTGAATCTAAGATATAAACGAAGCCGCAGGATCACATATACCATGCACAGTTTTATTGAAGATATGACGTCGTTTATCATTTGCATGCATGTTTCTAACAGGAGCAAACTGGCTTCAGAACAGAAGATGCACAATTACCCCCAGATAACAGAGCATAGCCTTGTCTACGCAGAGACAAGAAGAAGAGGAGGAGGAGGAGGAGAGGAGAAAAAGGAGGGAGGAGGAGGAGATTTGGAGAAGAAGAGGGAGGAAGAGGACGAGGAGGAAAAGATTGACTTGGGGTGGGGGGGGGGGGGGGGGGGGGGGGGGGGGGGGGGGGGGGGGTGTGAAAAAAAAGCACAACCAAAATATGATTTTGCCGTTGTCATGTATCAGCAAACAATCCCATTTCAAATTTGAAAAAAAAAAAATCATCATATATGCAAGAAGCACACAAGTCGCAGGTAAAACCGCATATAAAATCACAGGATAGTTTCTCAGGGCGTTGTTATTCATGATGATGATCTGTTTGGCTCAAGGAACACAAAGTGCAGAGAAGTCATGCATCAGATCCAGGTGACTAACGTCCAGTTCTTGATGGTCTGTTCAATACCAGTGTTTGCTCTCAACCTAACACATCCCCACAGTCATACCCACGCTACTCTCTCTCTCTCTCTCTCTCTCTCTCCTCTCTCTCTCTCTGCCATGATCAGCGACCGCCGATCAGGGTGCACTTGTCAGGGGGGCTGGTACTCTGCCGCTGACCATATGGGCACATGAATAAGCGCTTGTTGGGGGGGGGGGGGGGGGGGGGGGAGCTGGGCCAGCTATCCCTTGGAGAACAAACGGGGCTTGTCTGGACATAGGTCGGGAGCTAGCCTTTGAGTTGGGGATCACAGAGGAGGTCGACTCTCCGAAGAGCTGGGCGTGTTTGTGTTGGCGGTTGGAGAGATCGTGTCAGCCCGACTGTCAAAGGGGCAGGCAATCCTAGACGATCTTTGACCCTCCCTGGTCCGTGGGTTAGAGTTATCTCTCCTGTCCCGTATTTCCGCCTTTCTCGCCCCATGGGTCTTGGTGCCGTGGTCAACACGCAGTGGGGATCCCGGGTTGGGGGGTTTGGAGTAGGGGTCTGGAACGATCATTGACTGTCCCTAATTAAGACTAGGGTAGAATTTCTCCCGTTTATCCTCCCCAGTTAACTCCATGTGGTCGGATGCCAGTGCCTTCCTTAAAATCTGACGGGGTGATTAGCCTGGTGGCTTCACTTAGAGCTACATACGAAATATGTGTGCCTGTGTATGAGTAGGGAGGGGGGGAGGGGGGGGGGGGGGGGGGGGGGGGGGCTGGTGGGGGTGGGTGTTGGCTGGTTGAGACAGGGTATTGGACAGAGATGTGCTGGCCAATGGAGCTACTATGTATGAAGCTGAGGGGGTGTCCCCCGAGTGTGTGTGATATATGACATGTTTTAAGTTAGCGAGAAGAGAAGGACAACTGCGCTTTCGTTCACCGCTCTCAAGCAAGGTACAACGCCTAGGAGAGGCCTGAGATACTCAGGAGAAGTGTGAACTCTGTGGATCCACGAGGAGACCACGAGAGTGAGACCCATAGTGCAGAATCGCAGCAGCTCTCTGAGACAGGGAACAGAGGTGTCTGTGACTGACGAGATCCGACGGGGGGGGGAAAGGCCAACCCCCAAATCTCGTGAAGGTTTGGGTCTGCCCTACTTGCAGAGTTTGTCTGGGACATGCAACCAGTAGGGATTTTGGAGACTGTCACCAAGCGTTCCTAGATTCCCGTCGTCCGTGTGACTTCCGTGAATCTCCGGTAAGGGAACTTTGGGTGTCAGGTGTGAGAGAGGAGTCGGCGGCAGTACCCTGAGATTCCTGTGCGTGACACACCTCCAGTCAGGTGTGACCCACGGTGAAGTGTCGGTGCGTCGGCAGTACATAGGAGACCCCGACAGGACGGTCCAGTGGTGCGGAGTGACCAGAGACTTGGGCAAAGTCTAACAGGCCCAAGTGTACTGCCGAGGCTCCAGCGAGGGAGCCGAAGAGGGGGAACATCCCTGGCGGACGTCCGACGCCGACGACAACCTGAGAGGCTGAGTGGGGGGCGAAGTGCGGCCCCGACGGGAAAACGGCACCCGGCTGAGACTCCAGGGACCAAACAAGTGGGCAGGGGTAGGCGCCAGCAGAAACTTGGAGGTCAACCCCTCGCCTTCATCCTCAGTGTGAGGGTGTAAAGTCCGTGCCAGCAAGGACAACGCGACGACAGTAAGCGGCAAGAAATGGGACGGCGCCCCCACAGACATTGAGAACTGTGTGAGCCTAGCCGAGTTCGGTGTGTGTGTGTGTGTGTGTGTGTGTGTGTGGGTGGGAGACCACCCCCCTTCCCCCTCCGAAACCTAAGGTGAGGCAAATATTCTCTATGTCTTGCTATGATATTTGTTGATTTGGGTGTGGGGGCGTTCATCCATTTCTTTTCGTATTTTGATTTTTTGGCGAATAGTGGTAGGACTTACAATATACTTTCAGAGCTAGTGGGAAAGAACCAAGGTGGGGGCTCGGAGCTGATGATCAATTGGTTGAAGAATAAGTTTTTCTTCTTTTTCTTGATTGAATAAATGTTGTTAATTGATCCCATGAAGTGTTACATTAAATTGTAGAAATTGTTTCCTTGGGTTTTCCCGCATGATAATGGGTGGAAGGGCGTGCGTTACGAGGGGCGCTAGTGATGCTTAGAGAATATGAATATAATATACCAGCTAAAGCATCCACACGTCTACCCCGCCCATAACATCTGGGGGGCTCTCGTCCGGGATCTGAAACTTACCAGATACATAACGTTCCGGACGAGCCAATTGGAAAAAAAAAGTTGGAAAAAAACCTAACTGGTCCGACTGAATTGCCCTAGTTACAGGAGCCAAACTGGTCCCCGACTGAATTGCCCTAGTACAGGAGCCAAGCGTTCTTTTCTCTCGGAGAGAAAGGTTGTTTTTTTTTTCTCTGGGAGACCTCTCGGTCTTTACACCGAAAAGTACTACCATAACGAACCGGTTGTTTTCCTTTTTATATTCCGTTTCTGGTATCGCATTTTTTTTGTTATTGTCTTTGTTCTTTTCCTTGATCTGTCAGAAAAAGTGTATATCCTGGTGTTCTTCATTATCATTATTCTTCTCTCATTGTATCTCGTGTCTTGCCACTATGTCGTTGGATCACTACTTGTCTCTGTTCGTCTGGTTGTCGAGAGAGGGCGATGGTGTGTTTTGGGGGGGGTTTCGGAGGGGGCAAGTGGGATTACTAACTCCCTCTAGTAGTCTTTATTGTGAAGCCATCAGTTTAATTACTTCCCTGTAGTTTTCGTTATAATTATTCCCTTCTGGTTCTAAGTATATTTCAACATGCCACGTCGGAGCAATAGAAACGGTCGGGCGAGCGGAGGAAAGCAATGTGCCAGCATCGGAAACAGACATGAATGTTAACTTGCAGCAATGGAGGGAAGAAGGACTAATCCTTGGTTTTAAAAGGGAAGGATTTGGTTGACTACATAAAAACAGGAGAGGAGGGAGAAGGGAGAGAGAGAGCATCAGATAGAGATGGAAAGACGAAGGCTGGCAATTGAACAAGGCCGAACTCGTACATTGTCAGGTAATGGAGAGGGGGTGGCGATTTTGGGGGGCGTAACAGGAGACCAACAGTTCAAATCGCGATGTTTGATGACAGAGCAGAGCATCTCGAGGAGTATCTTTCTCACTTCGAGAGCCTGGCAGTAGATCAGAACATTCCTCACGATAGATGGTTTGTCTTCTGGTCTGTCCCACAAAGCCAGGTCGGCGTACGCTATGCTTAGTGGGGAGAGTGCTAAGGATTACGATGCAGTGGTAGCCGCACTGTATAGGTACTTCCGCATTACGCCTGAGAAATGCTTAGCAGCGTTTAGGAATGCCGCAAAGCAGGGTTCGGAGACCCATGACAGTTTCACCACAGGGTGGGAATTCTGTTCGATAGGTGGGTGAAGACGGAAAGATAGAGAAGGAGTATGAAGCGTTGAGGGAGCTCTTACTCAGGGAGCAAATCGTAGGCACTTACAGTGCAGACTTGAAGGTTTTTCTCTTAGAGAAGGGATGCCTAAAGCTGTCGGAAATAGCCGACTTAACCGAGCGGTATGAGCTGCTCACCCACACTCGCATAGGGACTCCCAAACCACGCAACAGCACGCACCAAAACCAACCCCATGGCAGACAATGCTCGCACCCTCACAAACCACCCACCCACCTACACGAAACAACAACCACGGCCACCATCGCAATCCACCCCAAACCACAACAGACAACAAAGGCAGAAGCACACACTCAAATAAGCAGGAACAGGACAGGAAGGAGGAAAGCAGACCCAGGTGCTACAAGTGCAATAAGTTGGGTCACTTTGCGAGGGAGTGTACGGAGCAGGCCAACTCCATAGTGGGTGCAGGAGGGAAGCTTGTTTTTCTAGATGCACAGATAAACGGGGAGCCGGTCAAGTGCATGCTAGATACAGGTCTGACATTGGAGGCGTTGGTAGAGCCAGGGCTAGTGAAAGATGAGGACTACTTGGGGGAGAGCGTTCAACTAGCCTATGCGAATGGGGGCTCATCAACGGTGCCACTGGCAAAGATAATGTTCGTCTCTGAGCATTTCCAAGGAGAGTTGGTTGCCGGGGTGCAAGCCAACGCAATCCACAGGGCCTCCTTGGGGTGCAGAGGATCCTACAGCACCAATTGATAGGGACCCCCCACAGCCAGCGCCAGCGCAGCAGAGACCAGGACAGCCAAAAGGACCACTGTTCCAGAACCCCTGCATGCCCTGGCTATTCCCCTCACTAACATAGAGCCTGGGGAGATGAGACGGCTCCAAGAAGAAGACCCGACTCTGAAGGAGCTCTGGAAGAAGGTAGGGGAAAGGAAGGAGGGTGAGAAAACGCCCCTCTTTGAGAAGAAAAAACGGGCTGCTCACCAGAAACTACCAGGCTCGAGGGGAATCCACCAGTCAGCTAGTGGTGCCCAGAAGTCGGAGGACCACCGTGATGGAACTAGCCCACGACAGCCTGGGTAGTGGGCACCTGGGAGTGACGAAGACCCAGGAAAGGGTCAAGGGGGAATTCTATTGGCCAGGGTGGGTGGGCGCGGAAGTCAAGAGGTTTGTGAAGTCCTGCGACAAATGCCAGAGGCTGGGACTGAGACGGGAGAGAAACCGACCCCACTACACGCCATGCCCATCATCGAACAACCATTCAGGAGGGGGTGAGAGTGGACATAGTGGGTCCTGTCGCCCCGTCGACCCGGGGACATCGCTACATGGTCACCGCCTATCGACTATGCGACGAGGAGGTATGCTGACGTCGCCCCCGTCAAAAATATCAGGACCCAGACCGTTGCAGAGGCTCTCTTTACCATCTGGTCCAGGGTGGGCGTGCCCGAGGAGATCCTGACAGGTCAGGGCACCCAGTTCGTCGGCGAGGTGATGGGGGAAGTGAACAGGCTGCTGTCCATCAACCATCTCACCACCACGCCTTACCACCCCCAAACCAACGGGCTGGTGGAAACGGTTCCATGGGACCCTCAAGGCCATGCTGCCAAAGTGCTGCGAGCTCCACCCCAAGGAATGGGACCGATACCTGCCAGCTATCCTGTTTGCCTACAGGGAGGTTCCCCAATCGAGCCTCGGGTTCTCCCCCTTTCGAACTTCTGTATGGCAAGGAAGGTGAGAGGACCTATGGCAATCCTGAGGCAACTGTGGTGGACGGACGACCAGTCGGAACCCACTGTGCAGACCACGTATGAGTACGTGACGCAGATGAGGGACAAGTTGGAGGCAGCCTGTAACAGCGCCAAGGAACACCTAGGGGCGGTCCAGTCAAAGCAGGCCGCCCACTTCAACAAGAAGGCCAAGAGCAGGACCTTTCAGCCAGGGAACGAAGTCCTACTCCTCGTGCCTGAGAAATACAACAATTTGCAGATGGGCTGGAAGGGACCTTACGTGGTGGGGACGCGAAGAGCAGGGACAACTACGTCATCCGGCGATCACCAAGGAAGGTGGGTACCTACCACATTAACATGCTGAAGAGGTACCTGCGAAGACCAGCTGAGGCGAGCGCGGTCGTGGCCTCCATTATCCCCGAGGAAATCTCAGCAGAGGACACCGAGGTAGGCCCGGTGCTGAGTCCCCCACTGACTGCGACGGAGACGGTGACAACTGTCACCTTGGTGACACACTGACTGACGCCCAGAGGGGCGAGGCGACGGCTTTACTTAGGGAGTTTCCTGACGTCCTGAGCGAGAAGCCAGGGAAGACTAACTTAGCAGAGTTTGGGGTGAGACTGATGAGCGACCAGCCTAGCCTACCAAGGCCAAGCCTTACCCTCTCCCCCATGCTAAGCAGGAGACAGTCAGGGCTGAAATAAGGGAGATGTTGGAGCTAGGGGTAATAGAACGGGTAGAGAGTCCTTTTGCTGCCCCAGTTGTGCTAGTGTGCACAAAAAGGATGGGAGCAATCGCTTCTGTGTGGACTACAGGCGGCTTTAACGCCATCACTGTATTCCAGACTGAAGCCTTGCCCGATCCTGAAGCCATCTTTGCCAGGATCCACGACGCCAAGTATTTTTCAAAGGTAGATCTGTCCAAGGGATACTGGCAGATTCCGGTAAACCGGAAGACCGCGACAAGCTCGCGTTCATTACCCAAGATGGCACATACACTTGGACGGTCATGCCTTTTGGCATCAAGAACGCCCCCAGCACCTTTACTGTGATGATGCGCCGTCTGCTGGAACCTCTGGCTAACAAGCCAGTGGAGAACTTCATGGACGACCTTTTAATCGCCACGGAGTCATGGGATGACCACCTACAGGTCTGGAGGGCTGTCCTTGGACGCCTCAGACAAGCCAGATTGACGGCTAGGCCGTCAAAGTGCCACTTGGGGTTTGGCGAGATCGAGTATCTCGGCCACCAGTTGACTGAGGGGAAGATTTCCCCCGGTAGGGGGAAGCTCCAGGAGTTGGAGGAGGCCGAGAGGCCTAGGACGAAGAGGGGGGTGAGGGCTTTCCTGGGTTTAGCTGGTACTATAGGAAGTTTGTACCCAACTTCAGCAAACTGTCTGCACCCCTCACAGACTTGCTGAAGAAAGGTCAGCCAGACAGGGTGGTGTGGACTCCAGGATGCGAGAGAGTCGTTTTTCACTACTTAAGGGGGCCCTATGCAGTGGGCAGTTCTGAAGCTGCCGGATCTGGGTAAGGAGTTCGTCCTTAGGACTGATGCCAGTGATGTGGGGGTGGGAGCAGCCATCCTGCAGGAACACCAGGGGGTGCTTCACCCCGTGGCCTACGCGAGTAGGAAGCTCGGAGATGCGGAAAAGCGTTACTCAGTGTCAGAGCGTGAGTGTCTTGCCATTGTGTTTGGCACTCAGACATTTCAGCGCTACCTGTACGGCAGGGAGTTCGTCTTGGAGACGGACCATGAACCCCTCTCGTACCTGGCTCAAGCCAAGCACGCCAGCCAGTAGTAGACTCATGAGGTGGTCCCTGCAATTACAGGAGTACCCCATGCGCCTACGCTACATCAAGGGAGCCGAGAACGTAAGTGGCAGACTATCTGAGCCGGTGCCAGGGGGAGCAGTAGGACATAGACCTGCCAGTTA
The DNA here is from genome assembly GCA_016801955.1 of Conus betulinus. Classification (NCBI taxonomy): domain Eukaryota; kingdom Metazoa; phylum Mollusca; class Gastropoda; order Neogastropoda; family Conidae; genus Conus; species Conus betulinus. The sequence goes on from JADBJO010003546.1 coordinate 185,981, forward strand.
ATATTGTAAATAAGGTTCAGTGGTAGGCGGTGTTTATTTGTAACTGTGTGCTTGCGTGTAGCAGGACTATGAACTGAACGTCAGTTTTGTTTTGTTTTTTTTTTTTTTGTTTTTTTTTTTTTCCGTTCTGCATCCTTTTCGCGGGTAACGCCCCCTAAAAACGTATTTTTTGTGTGTGAGGTGACTGTCCTTTAAACAGTGAGTACCGTTACAGGTGGGTGACTAGGCTGTCACCATAGTGGTTACAGTATGTACATAATGCGTATGTTACGTTGTAATATGTATATATGGGTTTTTCCGCAAAACCCACGGGTCCGGTGATTTCTTTTTTCTTCCCCTTCTCGACGTTCCCTGATGGTAGTTTTCCGGGGGCAAAACTCTTAGGGGGGGGGGGGGGGGGGGGGGGGGCAAAACTCTTAGGTGGGGGGCTGTCATGATCAGCGACCGCCGATCAGGGTGCACTGTGTCTGGGGGCTGGTACTCTGCCGCTGACCATATGGGCACACGAATAAGCGCTTGTGGGGGGGGGGGGGGGGGGGGGGGGGGGGGGGGGGGGGGGGGGGCGCCTATCCCTTGGAGAACACGGGGGCTTGTCTGGACATAGGTCGGGGGCCAGCCTTTTGAGTTGGGGATCACAGAGGAGGTCGACTCTCCGAAGAGCTGGCGTGTTTGTGTTGGCCGGTTGGAGAGATTGTGTCAGCCCGACTGTCAAAGGGGCAGGCAATCCTAGACGCTCTTTGACCCTCCCTGGTCCGTGGGTTAGAGTTATCTCCCCTGTCCCGTATTTTCCGCCTTTCTCGCCCCCCCATGGGTCTTGGTGCCGTGGTCAACACGCAGTGGGGATCCCGGGTTGGGGGGTTTGGAGTAGTAGGGGTCTGGAACGTCATTGACTGTCCCTAATTAAGACTAGGGTAGAACTTCTCCCGTTTATCCTCCCCATTTAACTCCATGTGGTCGGATGCCAGTGCTTCCTTAAAAATCTGACGGGGTGATTAGCCTGGTGGCTTCACTTAGAGCTACATACGAAATATGTGTGCCTGTGTATGAGTAGGGGGGGGGGGGGGGGGGGGGGGGGGGGGCTGGCTGGTTGTGTTGGTTGGTTGAGACAGGGTATTGGACAGAGATGTGCTGGGCCAATGGAGCTACTATGTATGAAGCTGAGGGGGGGTGTCCCCCGAGTGTGTGTGATATATGACATGTTATAAGTTAGCGAGAAGAGAAGACAACTGCGCTCTCGTTCACCGCTCTCAAGCAAGGTACAACACCAAGGAGAGGCCTGAGACTCAGGAAAAGTGTGAACTCTGTGGACTCACGAGGAGACCACGAGAGCGAGACCCATAGTGCAGAATCGCAGCAGCTCTCTGAGACAGGGAACAGAGGTGTCTGTGACTGTGACGAGATCCGACGGGGGGGGGAAAGGCAACCCCCAAATCTCGCGAAGGTTTGGGTCTGCCCTACTTGCAGCAGTGTTTGTCTGGGACATGCAACCAGTAGGGATTTTGGAGACTGTCACCAAGCGTTCCTAGATTCCCGTCGTCCGTGTGACTTCCGTGAATCTCCGGTGAGGGAACTTTGGGTGTCGGGGTGTGAGAGAGGAGTCGGCGGCAGTGCCCTGAGATTCCTGTGCGTGACACACCTCCAGTCAGGTGTGACCCACGTGAAGTGTCGGTCGGTGTGTCGGCAGTACATAGGAGACCCCGACAGGACGGTCCAGTGGGCGGAGTGACCAGAGACTTGGGCAAAGTCTAACAGGCCCAGTGTACTGCCGAGGCTCCAGCGAGGGAGCCGAAGAGGGGGACATCCCTGGCGGACGTCCGGCGCCGACGACAACCTGAGAGGCTGAGTGGGGGGCGAAGAGCGGCCCCGACGGGAAACCGGCACCCGGCTGAGACTCCAGGGACCAACAAGTGGGCAGGGGTAGGCCAGCAGAAACTTGGAGGTCAACCCCTCGCCTTCATCCTCAGGTGTGAGGGTGTAAACTCCGTGCCAGCAAGGACAACGCGACGACAGTAAGCGGCAAGAAGTGGGACGGCGCGCCCCCACAGACATTGAGAACTGTGTGAGCCTAGCCGAGTTCGAGTTCGAGTGTATGTGTGTGTGTGTGGTGTGTGTGTGTGGGTGGGTGGGTGTGAGACCACCCCCTTCCCCCTCCGAAACCTAAGGTGAGGCAAATATTCTCTATGTCTTGCTATGATATTTGTTGATTTGTGTGTGGGGTGTGGGGCGTTCATCCATTTCTTTTCGTATTTTGATTTTTTTGGGGATGAGTGGTAGGACTTACTATATACTTTCAGAGCTAGTGGGAAGAACCAAGGTGGGGGCTCGGAGCTGATGATCAAACTGGTTGAAGAATAGTTTTTTCTTTTCTTGATTGAATAAATGTTGTTAATTGATCCCATAAAGTGTTTCATTAAATTGTAGAAATTGTTCCTTGGTTTTCCCGCATGTTTATGGGTGGAGGGCGTGCGTTACGAGGGGCGCGAATGATAGCTTAGAGAATATGAATATAATATACCAGCTAAAGCATCCACACGTCTACCCCGCCCATAACACACTCTCTCTCTCTCTCTCTCTCTCTCTCTCTCTCTCTCTCTCTCTCTCTCTCTCTCTCTCTCTCTCTCTCTCATTTCTCTCTCTCTCTCTCTCTCTTTCAACGATGCTTTTGGTGTGGGGTGGAAAGGGGGTGTAGGTTGGGGTATGCCTGCCAGTGTGTCTGTTCTCTCAATTCCTTTGACACCAGCATATCCAGGACAGTACAGTCATATGAGCATTTTCACTGGAAGGTTGCACATTAATTCATGCCAGGCAGATCTTTCCTTTCCGCTTTCTCTTTTTTTAAGCAGATTCATGGAGTCAGTCAGTATCATGACTTGTTGAGTTCTAAACTGTTGTGTGGATGAGGTCCAGTGGAGTGCACATGTCACTGCTTCTACCTCCGTTGTTAGACTTGAAGCTGTTAAGCTGTCTGCACCATTGTCTTCCTGGCTAGTTTGCCCATTTTGCTCCATGGACGGAAACCTCGCTTTGTGACGGTGTCTGCGATGGCGTTAGTGTCATGCCGATGCCTGTTTCCTGTTGATGGAGTCAGTGGATGTTTTACTTTGTGTGATTTTTCTCGAGGCGGAGGCGTTTTGGTGCCATGCCAATGCCGTGTTTATGGAATCGCTGCCTTACCCTTCTCCCTTCCATTCGCTTTCCTCTTATTCTTTTTCTCCCCCTGCCCTTTTTCTTGCTGTCTGTTTTGAACTATGATCACTACCTCTTTCTTCTTTCATACATCGTCATTCTCAAGTGACTGCTATCAGGAGAGTATTGCTTCAAACATTTTTTTTTCTGCTCTTTTCACATACGAAGAAGACAACTCAACATATCTCTCTCTTGCGTGCGTATTAGAATAATTATCATAACTGTGTGTGCAAAATCATTATTGGAATTGGTCATTGATTCACGTTATAGGTTTGATTTTTTTTTTCTCTCCTCTCTTTTTAATGTTTTCTTTATTTGTCCAATTAGCTGGTAGAATTGTAAAATGGCTTTAACCAGCCTGATTCCTTACCCATTAAAAAGATATGCAAGTTTGGGTCTGGCGTATATCCGATAGCTTCCGTCGGATTATTTTGTATCTTTAGCAGCTGTTTAGAAAATGAGTTTTCACCCACAACAAGAGAGAGATCAACTTTCCTCTCCGACATCAAATAAGTTCTGATATTCCAAGTGGACCCCAATTCAGTTCATCCAGAATTTTCCCTCTCCTAATGATGAAACGGTGAGAACCAAACTCAGCTTGAACTGACAGAATATTGTACAAACAAGTAAAGGTGATGTGTGAAAGTGCAATCAACGTGTCAGTGTAGCCACAAAGACAACAGTGGTAAACCAGAGAGAGTGCATGGTTATCTCACTTGATCTGAACGCCTTGTCTAAGATTCACTGACCTCCCAGAAAAGGAAGTTCAAGCTATGTTTCTAAATTTTGAATCTGTGCATTGATTGCATGTATGCCATGTGGTTTGACAATGTAACTTTGTGCTAATATTTGGTGTTCTGTTGTAATTGTTTGCCACCACATGGTAAAAGCTATTACCATGCTTGGTTAAGATTCTTTGTTAACAATCTGACCACCATTCTTTGTGTACAATCTGACTTTTGCCAGTATGCAATTCTATCTGTTAAGATGATAACTGAATGACAAATGTTGATCAGAAAAACAGTATGCCTGTACTAGGTGAAAACTGTTAAGTTGATTTATAGGTACTGGTGATTGTTAGAATACTTTGTAGTGTGTGACTTTAAGCCTACGCCACATGTGTATTTGGGCTAGGTGTATCCCAAGTTACTGTTATGTAATTCATAAGAAAAAAACTGTAGAGTTATTTGACTAAAAGTGTTTACCAGTATATGCCTGTCTCCCACCAATTGTTTCACTCAACCTCAGAATGAAACTGGAGACTGATTATGGCAGATATTATGTATTTCTAGTCTTTTGTTGGCTGAGATCTCACACATTCTCTGTAAGCCAGAAGACAAGTGTGTGACTTCGACAAGCCAGACTCTCAGCTACTTAACTACAGACCAGGTTCTGTTTGTTTTAGACCTGGGACTGTATCGACCCTGGGTATGTCCGGTAGTGACCACACACCACAGCCCAGCAATTGAGCAGCAGGTCTCCATAGAAGTGGATCAGTCACCCGCACACAACAGAGAGATCAACTATCCTCTCCGACATCAGATAAGTTCTGATATTCCAAGTGGACTCCAACTCAGATCATCCAGAACTTTTCCTAACGTAATGATGAAACAGTGTGAACCAAACCTCAACACAAACTGATTTCTGTGAAACAGATTCAAATGTTTCCCCTTTGTATTTTAAACAAGTAAGGTTGATGTGTGAAAGTGCACTTAACTTGTGTCAGTTCTTTGTTGTTCAATCAGTGTTGAATATTTCAGCTTCTCTCTAATTCTGTCTTTTGGAGCTACAAGTAACTTCTTAGAGTACAAGCCTAAGGAAACTTATCCCTGAGTCACTATTGAGTATTCTAACGATCCCCAGAAAACGAAAATTTTTTTCGATGACTAGTAAGAGAGAGGTTGGAAGTGAAATGTTAATAAAACTCTAATAAAGAAAAAATTTTCTCAAGTCCTTCCCCTAGAGGACACTCCGACCCCTCCCCAACTCTCATCACATATGGTATATAAAATTTGCGTTACTTTACACTTTGTTTTGTATGTTTATTTGTATTTAACCATTATTGCATGGCTTCCGTGATATCTGTTCTAAACATTTGTAGATTTTTTCCATATTTTCTCAAAAGTAGGATATTCCCATCCAATAGTCTACACATCCTCCCCCTCTTCATATCCCCACCCCCTTCCCATCCCTTTTTTTCCCACACAAACCCTTCCTTTTTCCATACCTCTCCTTCTCCCTCCCCTATAACACTCTGATATCATGAACAGTATCCATACCCCCCCCCCCCCCCCCCCCCCCCTCCTCGCCCTCCCCCTCTCCCAACTTGAAATTCGGAGTCAGTCAAAAACAGTGTATCTAGATATATTTTGGCATCAGTAGTTCTCTTGAAAGCGGGGGTAAAGGCGAGCGAATAATAGTAGGAAGAAACTGAAAGGAGAGCCACACTGCTCGACACAGAGGTCGGAGCAAGGGAGGGTTGTAGGCTCATCATCCTGTGATATCATCAAACAGCTCAGGATTTTCTTAAAAAAAAAAAAAAAAAAAAGAAAAAAAAAAAGAAAGAGGACAAGAACCTTCAAGGCAATGCCACAGGGAGCCAGAAAGAATTACAGCTGGATCTGATCGAGAAGCAACTAAAGTGAACTTCACGAGGTTTACATTTTCCACCTTAGAAGCCCTGTAACGGTGTGCATAAGACACCTGTCTAAAATGCAACGCCTTAAGACGCCCACCCCTCGAGAAATTGCTAGTTTGAATCCCGACAGCGCCGGGAAAACTCTGACAGCAGAAGGACAGCTATGAGTCATCACCTGGACTCTGCCCGGCCGCTTACAGTGTGAAGAATTCAGGGTCGAAACACTTGTCCGATGATTTTTTTTTTTTCCCGCTGTCAAGATCTCCTTCGAGTTCTTCCCAGCACACTGCTTATCAGTGCACGCGCGCGCGCGCGCGCACACACACACACACACACACACACACACACACAGGCGCGCGCGCGTGCGCGCGCGTACCCACCCCCCCACCCCACCCCCACCCTCCCTCCCACACACACACTACACTACACTACACTACACTACACTACACTACACTACACTACACTACACTACACTACACTTTACTTCACCACACTACACACACACACACACACACCACCACCACCACCACCACCACCACCACTATTTTCCTTACGTATTGTATGAAACATTACTTACCTCTTGTATCAGATGCTGCTGCTGCTGCTGCTGCTGCAGTTGTTACTGTCGTCTTCGTCCTGTTGTCGTTACTGTCGCTTAAGTCGTGTCTTGTCTCACAAACAATCTGGCAGTGTTGGACTTCCAAGAGAAGTGGGTGTTGTGCAGTGGGCCAACACTGTTACAATTACCAAATCGCCAACCACTCCAGGCTGAGAGATAAACTGTAACTGGTGATCTGTTATCGTCTGTTGAAAGCACACCAGAGTGTGAGGTTTATCACCTGTTATTGCTGTGTGTCGAAAGCATACGGCTGCAGTCTGTTTAACATTGAGACGTGCCCGGTGGACTTTTAGCCAAGTGGACAATGGTACGTATTACATATACAGCATGTCGGTCACTACCCCAAATCTGTGTGCTCAGGTTCTCTCTCTCTCTCTCTCTCTCTCTCTCTCTCTCTCTCTCTCTCTCTCTCTCTCTCTCTGCTTTTGTGTATTCTGATATTTCTTTTTGAGAATCTGCGTAAATACCTACCCTCATTAAAAATATATGTTCTGCGTATATGTCCTCTCTCTCTCTCTCTCTCTCTCTCTCTCTCTCTCTCTCTCCTCCCCCCTCTCTCTCTCTCTCTCTCTCTCTCCTCTCTCTCTCTCTCTCTCCTCTCCCTCTCTCTCCTCTCTCTGTATGGTTGTATGTGTGTGTTTTGAGTGTGTGCGTGCGTATGTATGCGTTTGTGTGTGTCTGTAGGCGCGCACATGTGTCTGTGTGTGTGTGTGCGTGTGTGTCTGTCTGTGTGTGTACACCCTGATATGAACTGTGTGTTGGGCAGTGTGCAAGTCAGTCAGTAATCTGCCACATCTGCAGCAAATCTATTTCAGAGACACTTTTGACCGGGAAGGAGGTGGAGGATCGGGGCAAGGGTGGGGAGGGTGGGGGGGGGGGGGGGGGGGGGGGGGGGGGGTAAATGTGGGGGTAGTGTGGGATAAAGGGTGGGGCTAGGGTGAAGGGTATGGATGGGAAATGAGGTAAAATGTATGTGTGTGGAGAGGGTGGGGGTAAGGCTTGGATGTTAACCACTGTTTAATTAAAACCACCTGCAGATGAAAGATGACTACAGTGACAAGACCGTCTCCTCCAGAACAGGCGGGGACAATCATCTGTTGTCACACTGATGAACATTTGGGCCTCTAGAGGAATCGGCACGGCCACAAAGCTATCAAATCAGTCCTCTGTACAGCTGTGAGACAAAGAAAGAAAGGGGGAAAAACCAAAGCTATGCAGCAGAATATGCAGACTTTTATTATTCACAACTGTATGAAAGGCATTGGGAACATCCGGTGGCCAGCCAACGTCAGCAATGACGAGTTATGACCAAGGGCTGGACAGAAGCCAGTCATCACACAGACCCTGAGGAGGGGTGCGGCTGGACGGAACACATCTTCAGCAAGCCAGAATCCTGGCCGTTTTGAGTTATGGGCGTACATCATGACAGCAAGAGTTACCTTACTTGTTTGCTATTCACTGTTGACAGTTCCCTGTAAGATTTCCTTTCATACCAATGAAACTGAAGTTACCTGTGTTTGTCACTGTTCATCCATGCGTTTGTTGGACTATGTTCAAAATTTAAAAAAAAAAAAAAAAAAAAAAAGACTGTGCCAGTCTTGAATATGTTATTTGTGCTTGTTTATTTCTTCAGTAGTTGCTGCTAGGTATATGGGCAAGCTTGAAACCTGCTAGTTCGGGAGATTTTCTTCTCGTGTCTTCTTTGTGCTCAGTGTTGTCTTTTCTGCTAGGCGGTTTGGCGTCGTATATGGGCGAGTAAAGATTTCATCATGGGGCAAAAGTTACCCTACTTGTTCATTAATTGTTGTTGACTGTTACTGTTTGGGGCCGTAATAGCTCAGTTGGTAGAGCGCCGGACTCGTGATCCTGGGGTTGCGGGTTCGAATTTCAGTACAGGAGGATTTTTCCCTCGGAGTTAACCTTGGTTCTGACTCCATTCCCCACACAGTCCTTCGAATGAGACTATAAACCGAGGTTCCGTGTGTTAACGCACGCATAACATCCTGCACACACGTAAAATCCCATCACCAACTTTCGGAAGAGAAGGCCAGTTTGGCGTTGTTGTGGATGACACGTTACACATAGCATGCATCCTGCGTGAGAAATGGAAAGAATGAAGGAAATAAGGAGTGAGCGATATTGACTGGATGACTCGGGAAACAAGTGAATGACTCGCCAGCAGGCAGCTCTTCAGTCGGGTCTACCCAGGCAGGCAGCCTGTTGTGTAAACGAGATTTTTTTTTTTGTATTATATGTAATGCGCTTAGAGCCCAAATCTTTAGAAAATAGGTGCAATAAAAATCAGCATTATTATTGTTACCCACCCCCTTAAGATTTCTCATCACAACAAACAACTTGCTGATCACATACTTGGCTGCTTTATGAATTTGCGTATACGGAGTGAAAAAAAATCAACAAAAGAATGAAAGACCTACAAAGATTTCCTGCAGCATGACGGTGGCTTTTACATGTACATTTGCCTGCAATTGGTAACAAGAGAAAAAAAAAATAACAAGAAAGAAAGGCCTACAACAGTCAGAATAATAATCTATTCTATGCTGATTTGTTTTTTGATAAAAATTCTCGGCGATTGGTGAAAAGAGCTGTCAGAATTCACCCGTTAAAGCTACTGATGATGGTATCGGAACCTCTCAGCCTTGGAGGCGGGTGGTAAGACGTGGCGCATGGGGATAAACTCGGTTTGATGTCAGCCTTTGTGGCTTGAAATACTGAAACACTTTAGTCTCGGCAATCTTCCTCGTGTGTAGTTCTGATTTTACGTCACTGGTAGCCCTGCCCTGACCTGGTTTAGTTAGGTGGCTTATTTAGTTATATGAAAGGAAATGTGAAATGAGACAGGGAATAGTAAACAAGAAATAAAGAACAAGAACGCTAACTCTTGCCCCCATGAAAGATACGGGGCTGTCATCATTTCATCATGAGAGTAAGAGCTCTATTTGTTATTTACCCATTTGTTCATAGTATGACATCTGTGTTGATGTCTGAAATAAATCATGACGATCAGTAGGATAAACCAAACCCAAAACAGAACAACACGGAAAGGAAGGGGGAGTGAGGCGGGGGAGAGAGGAGTAGATGGGGTGCGAGGTAGGAGAATAGGTAAGTTTGAATCTTGGAGAGGATTTGCAAGAAACGCGACTATGTCAGAATCTGTCTGAACAGTTTTTTTTTTTTTTTTTTTTTTTTTTTTTTAAATATGACGTCCATACTGATCGACAGGGTTGTACGCTATGTCATGACTCGACGAACAATAGACCGTTTCGCCCTTCGTGTATTCCCTACAGTTCTTCCCCTGAAGGAACTGTGTAATATGTTTTCGTCACTCCCGTCAAAACAATCCTGATGTACGCTGAGTGTAACCAAATAACCGATAATTAATGCTAATGATTAGCTAGTTGGGTGCGAAGTCAGAGTTCACACACATGCATGCAAGAACGCACCTTCCCTCCCCCCCCCCCCCCCCCCCCCCCCCCCCACCGTCACTATCACACACACACACACACACACACACACACACACACACACACACACACACACACGCGCGCGCGCGCGCGCGCGCGCGCGCGCACGCATGCATCTAGCTCTTTCTGTCTTCAGAATTTTCACGCGCATACAACATTATTATGCATCGCAAACGTAGTAAACGTAGTGCGTATGCGTGCGTGTGTGTATGTATGTATACATACATGTATGTATGTATGTTGAGCATGTCTGTCATGATTGGGTCTAGGCGTGTTTGGTCAAGGCGGAATCACCTCATGAACCAGCCTTGAAACTGGCAGATGACTTTCAAACTGTGCTTTAAATAGTATCAGCTGACTAAAGCACTGACAGACAAAGAATTGGAGCCAGCCGGAGATAGAAAGGACGTGGAGAGAGAGAGAGAGAGAGAGAGAGAGAGAGAGAGAGAGAGAGAGAGAGAGAGAATGTGAAAGATAATGTCTATCGATGCGCTTGCAATCTGGACCTGTGCATTGTTGTTGATTTGACAAGTTGATGCATTCAAGTATTGATATATGTATGTATGTATGTATGTATGTATGTTGACTTTCAAACTGTGCTTTAAATAGTATCAGCTGACTAAAGCACTGACAGACAAAGAATTGGAACCAGCCGGAGATAGAAAGGACGTGGGAGAGAGAGAGAGAGAGAGAGAGAGAGAGAGAGAGAGAGAGAGAGAGAGAGAGAGAGACAGAGACAGAGAGAGACAGAGAGACAGAGAGAGAGAGAGAGAGAATGTGAAAGATAACGTTTATCGATGCGCCTGCAATCTGGACTACTGTGCATTGTCGTTGATTTGACAAGTTGATGCATTAAAGTAATTGATATGTATGTATGTATGTATGTATGTATGTATGTATGTATGTAGGCTGAAACCTGATCTATGCTTCAGCGACCATCAAAACTCGGTGGCATTCGTCATCGAGGTTTCAAACCCTTT
>JADBJO010003546.1:201885-209385 GCA_016801955.1 Conus betulinus
AGGATGGGGAACTTGTCAGGAAATAGGCAGTAGTTGGTGAACTTGGTTATTATTTCCCTGAATTAATTTATTTCAACCCCCCAAAATAATTACCTCTAGTACTTTCCCAACAAGATTTTTGTATACAAAGAAAAAAAAAATAGTAACTAGAACCAAATCAAAAAACACATTATCTTCAATTCCAAAACCTTCGTTTAACCACTCAAGGGGAACAACTCTCCAAAGGAAACAACTTCTTAACAAGGCTAAAATTGCGGTTACTTCCCTTGAACTGTGCTTATATTGAACTTCCCTTGAACTGTGCATATATATATGTAGACAGCATGACAGAGGGCTGGTCTACACGACCATATATATATATATATATATATATATATATATATATATATATATATATATATATATATATATATATATATGTGTGTGTGTGTGTGTGTGTGTGTGTGTGTGTGTGTGTGTGTGGCGGACCGTTTTTCCCGTCCGGTCACAAATTTTCATGCAACCGTGCTAACCGGAAAGTAGTCGTCTGGAAGCCGGTTGAAAAGTTTTTACCTGCTACTCACCTGCACGCCGTTAAAGCCGGGTGAGCTGAACCGGTTAGGCAGTCTCTGCAGTGATTCCGGCTACGCAGCATTCCAGAAGGCCGAAGAGGGACCCAGCTGTTTTTTTTTGTGGCAGTCAGTTTCCCCCAGGTAGATGTGTTCCCTGGACTGAGGGGGACTGGCTGCTACTGTTTGAGGGTCAGGGGTTCGTAGTTGTGTCTACCCCCTTCTCCACCGTGTGACGGTGTGGAGAGGTCGGCCTGAGTGCCGACAACTACCCTACCTGCCACTGCGCCCGGGTCCAACTACCCGCTGAGCCAGCTGGGCTGGAGACGCCGCTGCTGCCAAGCCAGAGCGCCGCTCCCAAGTTTTTGAACCAGCGACCTGTTGGCGAGGCCATCGCTGCGTTCTGTGCTTCTGTGTGTGTGTGAGCCACAGCTCCTGTGTGAGGCTGTCACCCTGTCGCCTGCAGGGACGCCGTGTGAGTGCTAGTGTTTTATTTACAGCTCTGACGTTCTGCAAGTTATGTGTCAGACTTGACGCTGTAGACGTTGTCGTCTTCATCTTCACCGTCTTGTCGTCTTTGTCCTCTTCATCGTTCGTCGTCGTCGTCGTCGCCGCCTTCATCGTCGTTGGAACCAGCAGCGACAGTAGATAATGAATTATATATAGATATATTTTGTGTTGTGCGCCCTGTTTGGCGTATTTGAAATATTAATATATATACATATAGTTTGTGTGTACGCCTTGTGGTTGGCGTGCCGACTATTTATGATTTTGCATTTATTATATATGTTTGTCTGATGGCTCAGGCAGCATAAAACAGAAAAAGTGTTGTTCTGTTGCCTGGCTGTCAATGTTCGGGTGAGTGGGTTTGTGTATGTGATTTGAAAAAGTCGTGCATGCATCCATAATTCTGTGTGTGTGTCAGACAGTCTGATACCCGCAGACACCACTCATTCCATCCGTAACAATATATATATATATATATATGTGTGTGTGTGTGTGTGTGTGTGTGTGTGTGTGTGTGTGTGTGTGTGTAAATACATAACATATATCAAACAAAAACTTAAACAGTAGATCACTCGTCATTTGGAGTTGTATTCAGGAACACAGGTTATGTCACGCTAATTATGGAGATACTTTGCCTTATGTAATGTGCCCAGCGAGACTCATTCAGAAATGTTATTTTATGTTCTACATTGTTTGTGATTATTTTGTCATGTCCAAGAATTCTTTGTATCCATTTTTTGTTACAACAGGTCCAAGGTTTTTCTTTTTATCATATTTATGATATAATTTGTGATGTACATGATGATCATAGCATAGTGAAAACGAGTATGGAGAGCATATGCAGCACTAGCAGTATGAAAGAACTGTCATGAGAATGGATAGTTTGGTGATGTCATCTCTAAATTGCCAGGGTCTGGGTAACTATGAAAAACGAAAAGACGTCTTTCAATATTTAAGGCAAAAAGAATATTCTGTATAATTTTTTTACAAGATACACATTTTTTCTTAGAAATTAGAGCGCCAGATTCGAACTGAATGGGGATATGAGTCCTTTTTTTTTTCTTCTAATAGTAGTAGATCAAGAAGGGTTGCCGTATTGTTAAATAATAATTTTGATTTCAAAATATAACAAATATCAAAGATACAAAAGGAAACTATATTGTTTTGGTGTTGAATGCAATGGGACAACAGAATGTTTTCTGTCCAAATCGGGATGAACCAGATTTTTTCTAGACTATACAAAAACAGATTGAAAATCTAGGTATTTCGAATGTAATTATCGGTGGAGATTGGAATTTGGTATTAAATCCAAATTTTGATTACTATAACTATAAACATATTAATAATGTCAAAGCAAGAGAAGCAGTATTGGAGATGATTTCCAAATATGAACTAGTAGATATATTGAGAGAATTGAACCCAGAGTTCTCCGATACAGTTGGAGAAGAACAAATTCTTTTCAACAAAGCCGTTTTAGATTTCTTTTTAGTTTCTGACACTTTAGTAACCAATGTTAGTAACGCTGATACCCCTCTTTGGATATATACTGACTTCCATAAAAAAAACGCGAAAAATTGAAAGGCTATTTTTCGGGTGAAAAGGGGTGAATATACAACATTGAACCATTGTAGCAAGTTGTTTGGGTCCAAGACTCTTGCCGTCTGAGCGCTACAGAGATGCCAAGACTACGAGCAGAAGAACGCAATCGTGCCCTAGGCCATCTGGAGGCTGGTGTGGATGCCAGGCAGATCGCCAACATCTTTAACGTCCACATCTCAACCATCAGTCGTCTGCAGCACCGCATGCGAGTCACTGGTACCACTGATGATCGTCCCCGGCCAGGCCGTCCTCGGGTCACCACACCAAGAGGGGATCGCCATCTTGTTTGAACCCATCTGCGGGACAGGCGGCAAACAGCCGCCAACACTGCTCGACAGGTGCCTGGGAATCTTCAGCAACGAATCAGCCTCAACACTGTGCGGCGGCGTCTCAGGAGAACGGGCTGGCATGTAGGCGTCCTCACAGAGGTCCGGTACTGACACCAAGACACCGGCAGGACAGGCTGCAGTGGGCACAAGCCCGAATCAACTGGCGCAGGCAGCAGTGGGGACGCGTACTGTTCTCAGTTGAGAGCCGTTTTTGTATTGACATGGCTGACGGTCGTGTCAGAATATGGCGTCGACCTGGTGAACGCTATGCTGACTCCTGTGTGGTAGAGCGGAACCCCTGGGGAGGCCCAAACGTTATGATATGGGGTGCAGTTGGCATTAACCACGTTATAGGACCAGTCATCTTTCAGAACATTGGTCCTGGTCGCAGACAGGGTGTCAATGCACAGCGCTACATCAACCAGGTGCTCATACCCCATGTCGTTCCTTTTTTTTTTTGCGCAACACCCAAACTGGACATTCCAACAAGACAATGCAAGACCACACACTGCCAGGCCACCCACAATTTCTTCAGCATAACAAAGTCAATGTGCTGCCCTGGCTAGGCTTCAGTCCTGATTTAAACCCAACAGAACATTTTTGGGATGAACTTGCAGACGGTTGGACCTCCTGCGTCCACGACCAGCAACAGCGGCTCAACTTCACCAGGCCATCGTCCATGTGTGGGCTGGTGTGCCAAGGGGACGCATCAACCACCTGGTCCACTCAGTGAGCCGCAGGTGTCAAGCAGTTGTCAATGCAAATGGTGGCCACACGCGGTATTAGGACTTCAAGCTGGTTTGTCACGTGACCTCGGATTTTCCACACAAAAGACATATTGCTGATGACATGTTCACACATTACCGGTGTAATGAATCAAATCACGTTGAATTCTCGCTTCCACTCTGAACAATGTGACCAATAAAATTCACCCCCAACCTTCAGCTTGTTTTGTTTTTCGCGTTTTGTGTGTGTGTGTGTGTTTTTTTTATGGAAGTCAGTATAGAAGTGACCACTCTTTAATAAACAATAGAGGTAACATTTAACGATGAAGAAAGAACCAAAGGGTTTCGGATATTTAATTCTTCATTTGTTGAAACATCATATTTATGTTGAAGTCATTCACAACACTATAGAAGAAATGAAAGAACAATATGCAGTATTGCCTTATACAAGAGAGAATATAAAAAGAATACCAGGTGATCAGATTCACTTCATGATATCTGATCAACTCTTTTTAGATAACTGTTAATGAAAATAGAGCAAATCAGCATAAATAAAAAGAGGGATTTAATAAAACATGAACAAGATCTAGAAAGAGAAGTAGAAGGGAGTAGACGATAGTGTCGGTAGATGGACATATAGATACCTTTGTTACCTACTCCAAACGCTATTGAAACAATTATATCTATTTACTTACTGCCAGTGTGTAATTTGATGTGGCTGTGTCTGGCGCACATTCGTGTGTCACAGAACCTAAAATAACATGGCCACTGTGTTTACCATTCCTTCTGCCCGTCCGTTCCCCCCCCCCCCCCCCCCCCCCCCCCCCCCCCCCCGCTTCCCCCCCTCGCTCCCTTACTTTTTCCTATCTTATAAATACCCAACCTGCTCGAGCAATCCCCCCTATCCCCCCCCCCACCCCCACCCCCCCCCACCCCCCCCCCCCCCCCCACCCCCCCACCCCCCACCCCCGTCAAAATCAGATTATCACTGTAAAAATGTTTATTTTTTTGTGTTTTTTTCCTAGTTCTGTGTACACATGCTCGTGTCCACTATAACAATTGATATGAATGCATGCATCGTGAGCCAACTAACCAGTAGTTTGTTGACCGTGCAACATTGTCAGGGGAGTTTCAGCCCGCCTCTTTTGCTTCTCGCAGCCGAATGGTCGTTTCGGTCTTTCCCCTTAACTTGTTTTGTGTATATGCCTTTTTCATTTACCTTACTATTAGACATGTGTGTAACTTACCAATATTTTGTCCAATGTGGTGAATGTTGTTGGCG
This sequence comes from Conus betulinus, assembly GCA_016801955.1. Classification (NCBI taxonomy): domain Eukaryota; kingdom Metazoa; phylum Mollusca; class Gastropoda; order Neogastropoda; family Conidae; genus Conus; species Conus betulinus. The sequence continues at coordinate 206,876 of JADBJO010003546.1, forward strand.
TTGTGACGGGAGCCAGGGAGGTTTTCATGACCATATTTGTAGAGAAGCGTCTGGGGACCAGTGTTATTCCAATCATGGCGAATTTCAGATTCCTTGTACTGCTCAGTGCAGTTACCTAAATGGGCCTTGAACTGGCATTGTACAGAGCCATGATTGGTCTGTTCTATCATGTAGCCGGGATATTATCCAGAAAACTTTTTTCTTATCAAGGCGACCACTATTCCGTATTTTCTGCTTGTTTATGCCAGGAAAGATAGACACTTGACTATGGCTTTCTTGCTGTTTTTCTTTTCAGTGCATCTAAATGTTGACGTGTTCTCACCACCTGCTAAACAAAACCACCTAAAACTGGTTCATTTAATCATCTGTCAGCTAACTGTAGTAATCTGACTTTCTCTAAATTTCACAATTCTTTCTTATGAAATGAAATCAGGCGATATCGAAAGTAACCCTGGTCCAATTGAACGTGAACTTTGTGTCATGCACGTTAATACCCGTAGTTTAAAAAGTAAAATCGACCTGCTTGAAGCTGAATCGCATCAATTTGATATTATAACCATATCTGAAAGTTGGTTATCACCATTGGATTCCAACAACTCTTTACTCCTTAAAAACTTTCACCCTCCTGTCCGTTTAGACAGAGCGAACGACCCTCATGGTGGTGTGGCTATCTACCTGAAAGATAGCCTTTATTGTAAACCACGACCCGACTTACAAGTTAATGACCTGGAAGCAATTTGGGTAGAAACCAAAATTAGTCAGGAGAGTTTACTTATTGGATCATTTTATCGTCCACCTAATTAACGCGTTAATTATTGGGACTTAATAAATGATAGTATTAATAAAGCAGACAGAACGATGATGAAATTTTATTATTTTAGATGACTTCAACGTTGACTATTTAACTAATCCAACCAAACACCTGACTGATATTCTAAACCATTATCGATTAAAACAAGTAGTCGATTCCCCCACAAGAGTAACAGCTACATCAAGTACTTGCTTGATCTGGTCATCACTCAGAGTCCTGACATAATCAAATCAGTTGATGTTCTGCCTCCTTTCTGCAGTGACCACAGTGTTCCATGTGTGTCATTCTTAAGCCACTTGTGTATAACCAGTTAGACAACGTAAAATTTTGTGAGCTACGCAGATAACACAGTAGATGTAGCATGCGAAATTTTCACTTTAAGATTTATGTCAATAGCAAAACAGTGTATGCCGTGTAAGACAGTAACAGTTAGGCCTAAAGATGCCCCGTGGTTCAATAATGAATTGAAAAGATTGATCAAGAAAAGAAATAAATTGCACAGAAAAGCTAAACAAACAAATCTACCGACTGACTGGGAACATTTTCGTCATGCGAGGAACGAAGTAGTTGAAAAAGTTAGGTTAAGGAAGTTAGAGTACTAAACGTATTAAACCACCTAGTTATAGATCCCCATAAGTTTGGTCAGAGGGATTGGTGGAAAATTGTGCGACAGTTTATGAATAAAAAGGGCATTAACTCGGAAAGTATACCACCATTGAACGTCAACGGACAAAAAAAAAACATATTATTCTAACGCAGAGAAAGCAAACGTGACTTTTTCATTAACCATTATAAACTAGAAGGTATCAACGACCCCCTACCTGACATAGCTATCAGTGAAATAGCTGAATTAACAGATATAACTTTGACTCTCCCTGAACTTAAAAACGTTATAGAAAATCTTGATACTAGTAAAGCATCCGGTCCATAATATATTATTGAAATCCTCAGTCGACGTTATATCTGCACCCTTAAATGCCTTTTTCAACCGATGTCTATCTGAAGCAAAATTCCCACAGCTGTGGGAAAATAGCCAATGAAACCCCAGTCCACAAAAAAGGAAATAAAGATGAATGTACCAATTACAGGCCAATATCTCTCCTAAGTTGCGTGGGTAAACTCTTTGAAAGATGTGTACATAAACATGTTTATTATTTTCTCATGTCAAACAAGTTAATTTCTGAATCACAATCAGGTTTCATTCATGGTGATTCAACGACCTGCCAACTGCTCAGCATCTACGATAATTTAGTCAAAAACTATGACAAATCTATTCCAGACCAATATGTATTTTTTGATATCTCAAAAGCCTTTGATCGTGTGTGGCACAGGAGTCTCCTACTTAAACTAAACGCAATAGGAATTAGGGGTCAACTTTTTACACTGGTTGATAGTTATATTTCAGACAGATATGTTGTTATCGGGGGTGAACAATCCATCGTGAAAACCATTTCCAAGGAGTACCACAAGGTTCTGTCCTTGGACCACTGTTGTTTTTAGTCTACATCAATGATATAGCTAGTAATATTGAGTCAGTTATCAAGCTATTTGCAGATGACACAAGTATATCCTTGCATTGGAAGATCACATAGTGAGGAAAGAAACGTTACAATCCGATTTAATTAAAATAGAAGCTTGGGCTAAAACATGGAAGGTTGTCTTTAATGAATCAAAGACTGAGTTACTTAATGTATTCAGG
>JADBJO010003546.1:214385-221885 GCA_016801955.1 Conus betulinus
ATACATACCGGAACAAAGATTTTTTTTACAATTTACTCTTAGAGAAACATGAAATATTCGACATAAAAGCCTTTATGAAGTGGGAAACTGGATCAGCCATATACATTCATTTGGAGTCTGTTTTTAAAAAGATTAATGAAATAAAAGAAATAAAAAGCTTAAATGGTTTCAACTGAAACTGCGTCATGGAATTTTAGTGTCAAATATCCTATTACAAAAAATGTGAGTTACTGATAATGATAAATGCAACTTTTGTTGCAATAAAAGAGATGCTGTGCAACATTATTTATGTTTGGAAAGATTTTGAAAAAAAATAATAATAAGAGAGAAAGAAGTGTGCAGTAACAGTGAAAGATTATCGTTTAATGTTGAATTAATTTTGTTTGGCACAGACAATAAAACACTAACTCAAGATACTTTTGATTTCATTATTTTATGGGCAAAATTCTTTGTTTATAAGTGCAGGATAACTCACATAAAACCAAAACTGGAAAATTTTTGACTGAGTTAAGCCGTAGGTATACGTTGGGAAAATATGTACATGTATTAAATATGTGTTACTATGAAAAAAAAAAAAAAAAAAAAGGGGGGGGGGGGGGGGGGGGGGTCCATACACATTGAATATTATTGACATATATGCTGTGAACAAAGAATTCAAAACACAATTTTGTGTTGCTGTATGAGGACCTTGTGTGTGTGTGTGTGTGTGTGTGTGTGTGTGTATGTGTGTGTGTGTGTGTGTGTGTGTGTGTGTGTGTGTGTGTGTGTGTGTGTGTGTGAGAGAGAGAGAGAGAGAGAGTTCTTGATGCCTAGTCATACATAACGAGAAAAAAAAAAACATGTGCACATGGCTGATCGATATTCGAACAAAAACGAAATGGTCATTTAGGAGCAGAAAACAAGCAAATCCCCGTCAAATACAACTTTTACTTTCGTTTTCTCAAACTGCGACGTTCTGAAATAGCTCGGCGCGCAGGTTTTTGAATCAATACGCAGCCTGCGTTTGGTCTGGAATCGTTCTGACAGCCTGGCATAACATGGAACCGGGAAAGATCACGAAAGGTCAGTACGTTTCTTCCATCTTTTTTGCCTTCAGTGCAGAGAAAGCGAAGAAACATTGTCGATGACATGATATCGAAGGGAGAGTTTTTTGTGCTGCACCTACTGAGCAGACACTGAGAAGAGGTCGCCCTCTGCTGGTTTTCAGCTTGCGTGGGGAACAGCATTATTTAACCTGAACACCGAGAGTGAATACACGCGGCGATGAGACAATTATTGATCGTTGGAAATGTTCCGGGAGCCTGTTTGATGTCACACGCTGCGTTGTTATGCATGTTGATGCTGTAAGGTTCAAATGTGAATCGAGTTGTTCTGTGGACTGCGCTTCTCTTACTATACAGTTGTCATTTGATCATTTGATCATTAGGCATTCGTTGCTCGGCAAATCGTTGCTCGGTCAAATCCATTGCTGGTATACCAACTTAGCCAAAAATGATGTTGCTGGTATACCAACCTAAGCAAAAAATGACGTCATAACGTGTAGTCGCTAATGGTCATGGCAAAACTCCACAGTCTCAACTGAGACGACTACAACTACTACTACCACCACCACAACTCTTACTACTACTACTGCCACTTCTACTACTACAACTACTTCTACTACTAGATTTTTGTTGGTCATTGTGCCTCTCAGTATTTCCATTGAATTTGCCCAAGCTCACTGCATTAGACTGAAGCTGCAGTCAAATTCGTTGCAGCTGAATATCATGACCACTACTACGTCGACTACAACGCTACCACCACTACTACTTTAACATTTCGTTTTCTTTTCTTTTTTTTTTTTTTCTTGTGCTTCAACTACTACAACTACTACTGAATACCAGGACCACTTAATTGTTCAGCATTATATATTTTTTTTTTCCTTCTCATTCTAGGGCTCCATTGTTTGATTTTCTAAACCTGGGAATGAGATTGATTGACAGGCGTACGATAGTCATTTGCAACGAATTTGACTGAACAACAGCCAGTCAAATTGGTTACAGCTGAAAATCATGAATGCAATAACAACAACTACTACTACTACTATTATTGCGACCACCACCACTACTACTACTACTACTACTGCTAGATTTTTGTTATTGTGCCGGCTCAGTATTTGCATTGAATTTACCCAACCAATGAATTTGACTAAAGCTGCAATCAAATTCGTTGCAGCTGAATTTCATGACCACTACTTCGTCGACTACACACTACTTTAACATTTCGCTTTCTTTTTTGCTCTCATTGTAGGGCTCCATTCTGCGATTTTCTAAACCTTGAAGTGAGATTGACAGGTGTACGATAGTCATTTGCAACGAATTTAACTGATCAACAGCCAGTCAAATTGGTTGCAGCTGAAAATCATGACTAGTGCTATTACAACAACAGGAACTACTACTACTACTACTACTACTACTACTACTACTACTACTACTACTACTACTACTACTACTAGATTTCTGTTGGTCAGTTGTGCCGGCTCAGCATTTGCATTGAATTTGCCCAGCCAATGAATTTTACTGACTGACACTGACTTCAAATTCGTTGCAACTGAATATCATGACCACTACTACGTCGACTACAACGCTACCACTGCTGCTACTACGCTAACATCGTTTTTTTTTTTTTTTTTTTTTTAGTTTTTTTTTTTTTTTGTTGTTGTTCTCATTTAGGGTTCTAATGTGCTAATATCTAAACCTGGGAATGGGATTGACAGGTGTGTCCAATAGTCATTTGCAACGAATTTGACTGATCAACAGCCAGTCAAATTGGTTGCAGCTGAAAATCATGACTAGTACTATTAACAAAAACAATAATTACAACAACAACAACAACAACAACAAACTACTACTACTACTACTACTACTACTACTACTACTACTACTACTACTACTACTACAGCAGCAGCAGTCAAATTAGCTGCAGCTGAAAATCATGACTAGTGCTATTACAACAACAATAACAACAACAAAAAGAACAACTACTACTAGATGTTGGTCATTGTGCCAGCTCTGTATTTGCATTGCATTTGCTTAAGCAATTAATTTGACTGATCAACAGCCTGTCAAATAGGTTGCAGATGAAAATCATGACTACTAGTATTAAATCACCACTACTACTACTGGTCAGCTGCAACAAATTGATTGCAGCTAAATATCATGATCACCACTACGTTGACTACAACGCTACCGCTACTACTACTGTAACATTTTGTTTCCTGTTTTTCTTACTCAATTATGCAATTTTCTAAACCTGGGAATAACATTGAAAGGCGTACGATAGTCATTTGCAACGACTTGTGACTTCAACAGCCAGTCAAATTGGTTGCAGCTGAAAATCATAACTATTACAACTACAACACAACAACAACAACAACAACACTACTACTACTACTACTACTACTACTACTACTACTACTACCACTACCACCACCTACTACTACTACTACTACTACTACTACTACTACTACTACTATACTACTACTTGATTTTTGTTGGTCATTGTGCCGGCTCAGCATTTGCATTGAATTTGCTTAAGCAATGAATATGACTGATCAACAACCAGTATTATTGGTTGCAACTGAAAATCATGACTACTACTACTACTACTACTACTACTACTACTACTACTACTACTACTACTTACTACTGCTGCACTGCTACTACTACTACTGCTAGAGTTTGTTCCTCATTGTGACAGATCCGTATTTGCATTGAATTTGCCTAAGCAATGAATTTGACTGAAGCTACAAATTGGTTGCAGCTGAATATTATGATCACTACTACGTCAACTACAACGCTACCACTACAACTATTACTTTACTTTAACATTTTTTTTTTTTTTTTTTTTTTTCCTTTTTAAAAAAAAAAATCTTATTCTAGGGCTCAACTATGCGATTTTCTTAACTTGGGAATAAGATTTGACAGGGGTACGATAGTCATTTCCAACTAATTTGACTGATCAATAGACAGTCAATTATTCTGTTCATTTGAATTATTGAAATAAAAGTTATTTAAACCAGTCAAATTAGTAATAGTAGTAATAGTAGTAGTACTAGTAGTCATAATTTTCATCTGTAACAATTTTGACAGGCTGTTGACCAGTCAAATTTATTGTTTAAGCAAATTCAATCTAGTAGTAGTTGTTGTTGTTGTTGTTGTTGTTGTTGTTGTTGTTGTTGTTGTTGTCGTCGTCGTCGTCGTCGTCGTCGTTGTTGTAATAGTACTAGTCGTGATTTTCAGTTGCAGCTTCAGTCAAATTTATTTATTGCTGTTGTTGTTGTTGCTGTTTTCGTTGTTGTAATAGTAATCACAGAAGCGATCAAAGCTAAGTGCATTTTCGTTATTTGTTTCATGTTTGTTGCAAATGAAGAAGACCTAAGATATCGAAACGCGTTGTGGTTTGTCTTGTGACTGTTTGTCCACGTTTTTCTGGGCGGTTCGCTGACATTTATTTAAGATTTGTTTAGATTTCCGCCTGCAGTCGTTTCACTTTGCAACTAGATGTAATAGTAATAGGTATGATTTTCAGCTGCAACCTATTTGACTGGCTGTTGATCAGTCAAATTTGTAGCAAATGACTATCGTTAAAGTAACAGCATCAGTAAAAATTTATTGCTTGGGCAAATTCAATGCCGGCACAATAACCGACAAAAATCTGGTAGTAGTGGTAGCAGTAGTAATAGTAGTAGTAGTAATAGTGGTAGTTGTTGTTGTAATAGTAGTAGTAGTAGTCAAATTCGTTGCAAATGACTATCGTACACCTGTTAATCTTATTCCCAGATTTTAGAAAATCGCATAATTGAGCCCTAGAATAAGATTTAAAAAAAAAAAAAAAAAAAAAAAAAAAAAAAAAAGAAGAAAAGAAAAGAAAAAAGAAAAAGAAAACGAAATGTTAAAGTCGTAGTTGTAGTGGTAGCGTTTTAGTCGACGTAGTGGCGGTCATAATATTCAGCTGCAACCAATTTGCAGCTTCTGTCAAATTCATTGCTTAGGCAAATTCAATGCAAATACGAAACTGGCACAATGACCAACAAAAATCTAGTAGTAGTAGTAGTAGTAGTAGTAGTAGTAGTAGTAGTAGTAGTAGTAGTAGTAGTAATGATTTTCAGTTCCAACCAACTTTACTGGCTGTTGATGAGTCAAATTCATTGCTTAAGCAAATTCAATTCACTGTTGGCACAGTGACCAACAAATAAATTAGTAGTAGTTGTTGTTGTTGTAATAGTCAATGATTTTTGGCTGTAACCATTTTGATCAGTCAAATTCGTTGCAAATGACTATCGTCAATCTTATTCCCAGGTTTTGAAAATCGCACACATTGAGCCCTAGAATGAAAAAAAAAAAAAAAAAAAGAAAAAATGTTAAAGGAAAAAAAAAAAAAAGAAAAATGTTAAAGTAGTAATTGTAGTGGTAGCGTTGCAGTCGACTTAGTTGTGGTCATAATATTCATCTGCAACCAATTTGCAGCTTCAGTCAAATTTGCTTTGGCAAATTCAACGCAAATACAGAACTGGCACAATGACCAACAAAAATCTAGTAGTAGTAATGGTAGAAGTAGTAGAAGTAGTAGTAGTCATGATATTTAGTTGCAACAAATTTGATCAGTGAAATTCATTGCTTAAGCAAATTCAATCCAAATACGGAGCTGTCACAACGGCCAACAAACTAGTCATGATTTTCGGCGGCTGCAACCAGTTTGTTGATCAGTCAAATTCGTTGAAAGTCCTAGAATGAGGGGAGAAAAAAAAGAAAAAAAAAAAAGAAAACGAAATGTAAAAGTAGTAGAAGCAGTGTAGCGTTGTAGTCGAGGTAGAAGTGGTCAAGATATTCAACTGCAACCAATTTGACTGCAGTTTCAGTCAAATGTATTGCTTTTGCAAATTCAATACAAATTCTGAGCCGCCACAATAACCAACAAAAATCAAGTAGTAGTAGTAGTAGTAGTAGTAGTAGTAGCAGCAGTAGTAGTGGTGCTGGTAGTAGTTGTTTTGTTGTTGTTGTTGTAGTACTAGAAGTCATGTTTTTCATCTGCAACCAATTTTACAGGCTGTTGATCAGTCAAATTAATTGCTTAAGCAAATTGAATGCAAATACGAGGATGGCACAATGACCAACAAATATCTAGTAGTAGTAGTAGTAGTAGTGGTGGTGGTGGTAGTTGTGTTGCTGTTGTTGTTGTTGTTGTTGTCGTTGTTGTAATAGCTGCAACCAATTTGACTGGCTGCTGATCAGTCAAACTTGTTGCAAGTGACTATTGTGCGCCTGTCAATTTCATCCCAGGTTTAAAAAAATCGCACAATTGTGCCCAAAAGATAGGGAAAAACGCAAACGAAATGTTAAAGTAGAAGAAACAGTGGTAGCGTTGTAGTCGACGTACTAGTGGTCAAGATATTCAGCTGCAACCAATTTGATTGCAGCTTCAGTCAAATTTATTGTTTTGCAAATCCAATGCAAATGCTGAGCCGGCACAATGACCAACAAAAATCTAGTAGTAGAAAAGAAAAGAAAATGAAATCTAGTAAAGAAAAGAAAAGTAGTGGTACCGTTGTAGTCGACCCCTGCAGCTTCAATCAAATGATTACTTGGGCAAATTCAATGCAAATACTGAGCCAACAAATGACCAACAAATATCTAGAAGTAGTAGTAGTAGTAGTAGTAGTAGTAGTAGTAGTAGTAGTAGTTGTTGTTGTGTTGTTGTTGTTGTTGTTGTTGTAATATAGTAATAGTAATAATTATGATTTTCAGCTGCAACCAATTTGACTGGCTATCGTGCGCCTGTCAATCTTATTCCCAGGTTTGGAAAATCGCATAATTTTCCCCTGGAATAATAAAAACAAGAAAACGAAATGTTAAAGTAGCAGAAGAATTAGCGTTGTAGTTGACGTAGTAGTTGTCATGATATTCAGCTGCAACCAGTTTGACTGAAGCTTCAGTCAAATTCATTGCTTGGACAAATTCAATGCCAGAACAATGACTAACAAAAATCTAGTAGTAGTAGTGGTGGTAGTAGTAGTAGTAGTAGTAGTAGTAGTAGTAGTTGTTGTTGTTGTTTGTTGTTGTTGTTGTTGCTGTTGTAATAGTTATGACTTTCAGTAGCAACCAATTTGACTGGCTCTTGGTCAGTCAAATTCGTTGCAAATGACTATCATACGCCTGTCAATCTTATTCCCAGGTTCAGAAAATCGTATAATTGAGCCCTAGAGTACGAAAAACAAGAAAACAAAATGTTAAAGTAGCATTGTAGTCTATGTAGTAGTGGTCATGATATTCAGCTGCAACCAGTTTGGCTGCATCTTCAGTCAAATTCATAGCTCGGGCAAATTGAATGCAAATACTGAGCCGGCACAATGACCAACAAAAATCTGGTAGTAGTAGTAGTAGTAGTAGTATAGTAGTAGTAGTAGTAGTAGTAGTAGTAGTAGTAGTAGTAGTAGTAGTAGCAGTCATAGTAGAAATGGAA
>JADBJO010003546.1:224385-238719 GCA_016801955.1 Conus betulinus
GTGGTGGGTGGTGGTGGTGGTGGTGGGTGGTGGGTGGTGGTGGTGGGTAGTAGTAGTAGTAGTAGTAGTAGAAAATCGTATAATTGAGCCCTAGAATAAGAAAAAGTAGAAAACAAAATGCAAATTCAAGACATGATATTCAGCTGCAACCAGTTTGACTGTCTGTTGATCAGTCAAATTCGTTGCAAATGACTATTGTACGCCTGTGAATTCTATTCCCAAGGTTAGAAAATCACACAATGGACAACTACAATGAGAAAAAAAGGAAACGAAGTGTTAGATTAGTAGTAGTGGTAGCGTTATAGTCAAAGTAGTGGTTATGATATTCAAGTGCAGTCAAATTCATTGCTTGGGCATATTCAATGCACTGAGCCGGCACAATGACTAACAAAAATCTAGTAGTAGTAGTAGTAATGTAGAAGTAGTAGTGGTAGTAGTAGTTGTTGTTGTTCATGTTGTTGTTGTTGTTGTTGTAATATAGTAATACTAATAGTTATGATTTTCAGCTGCAACCAATTTGACTGGCTGTTGATCAGTCAAATTCGATTGCAAATGGCTGTCGTGCGCCTGTCAATCTTATTCCCAGGTTTAGAAAATCGCATAATTTTGCCCTGGAATAATAAAAAAACAAGAAAACGAGTCGTAGTGTTGTAGTGGACGTAATAGTGGTCATGATATTCAGCTGCAACCAGTTTGACTGCAGCTTCAGTCAAAATCATTGCTCGGACAAATTGAATGCAAATACTGAGCCGGCACAGTGACCAACAAAAATCGTGGTAGTAGTAGTAGTAGTAGTAGTAGTAGTAGTAGTAGTAGTAGTAGTAGTAGTAGTAGTAGTAGTAGTAGCAGCAGCAGCAGCAGCAGTCATAGTAGAAGTGGAAGTAATAGTACTAGTAGCAGTAGTAGCGGTAGTTGTTGTTGTTGTTGTAATTGTAGTAGTCATCATTTTCAGCTGCAACCGATTAGAATGGCTGTTGATCAGTCAAATCGTTGCAAATGCGTCTCAATCTCATTCGCAGCTTTAGAAAATCACACAACGGAGCCCGTTGAGAAAAATGAGAAAATAAAAAACAATACTGAGCCAGAACAAGAACTAACAAAATCTAGTAGTAGTGGTGATAGAAGTAGTAGTAGTAGTAGTAGTAGTAGTAGTAGTAGTAGTAGTAGTAGTAGTAGTAGTAGTAGTAGTTGTTGGTGTTGCTGTTGATGTTGTTGTAATGGTTATTTTTTCAGCAGCAACCAATTTGACTTTTTCAGTCAAATTCGTTGCAAATGACTATCATACGCCTGTCAATCTTATTCCCAGGTTTAGAAAATCGTATAATTGAGCCCTAGAGTAAGAAAAACAAGAAAGCAAAATGTTAAAGTAGCGTTGTAGTTGTCTTGATATTCAGCTGCAACCAGTTTGGCTGCATCTTCAGTCAAATTCATAGCTCGGGCAAATTGAATGCAAATACTGAGCCGGCACAATGACCAACAAAAATCTGGTGGTAGTATAGTAGTAGTAGTAGTAGTAGTAGTAGTAGTAGTAGTAGTAGTAGTAGTGGTAGTAGTAGTAGTAGTAGTAGTAGTAGTAGTAGAGGTAGTTATAGTAGTAGCAGTCATAGTAGAAGTGGAAATAAGAGTAATAGTAGCAGTAGTAGTGGTAGTTGTTGTGGTGGTGGTGGTGTGGTGTTGTAATTGTAGTAGTCATAATTTTCAGCTGCAACCAATTTGAATGGCTGTCGATCAGTCAAATCCGTTGCAAATAACTATCGTACGCTTCTCAACAATCTCATTCGTAGCTTTAGAAAATCACACAATGGAGCCCTAGAATGAGAAATCAAAAGAAAAAATGTTAAAGTAGTGGTCATGATATTCAGCTGCAACCATTTTGATGGCAGCTTCAGTCAAATTCATTGCTTCGGCAAATTCAATGCAAATACTGACCCGGCACAATGACCTCAAAAATCTAGTAGTAGTGGTAGTAGTGGCAGTAGTAGTAGTAGTAGTAGTAGTAGTAGTAGTAGTAGTAGTAGTAGTAGTAGTAGTAGTAGTAGTAGTAGTAGTAGTAGTAGTAGTAGTAGTTGTGTTGTGTTGTTGTTGTTGTTGTTGTTGTTGTAGTCATGATTTTCAGCTGCAACCAATTTGAGTCGAATTCGTTGCAAATGACGATCTACGCCTGTCAGTCTCATTCCCAGATTTAGAAAATCACACATGGAGCCCTAGAATGGTAAAAAAAGGAAACAAAATGTTAAAGTAGTAGTAATAGTGGTAGCATTGTAGGCGACGTAGTAGTGGTCATGATATTCAGATGCAACCAATTTGACTGCAGCTTCAGTCTAATTCATTGCATGGACAAATATCTAGTAGTAGTAGTTGTAGTGGTAGTAGTAGTAGTAGTAGTAGTAGTAGTAGTAGTAGTAGTAGTAGAATAGTAGTAGTTGTTGGTTTTGTGTTGTTGTTGTTGTTGTTGTAATGGTAATAGTAATATTTATTATTTTTAACAGCAACTAATTTGACTGACCGTTGATCAGTCAAATTCGTTGCAAATGACTGTCATACGCCTGTCAATATTATTGCCAGGTTTAGAAAATTGTATAATTGAGCCCTAGAATAAGAGAAACTAGAAATCGAAATGTTAAACCTTGCATGGACAAATTCAATGCGCTCAGCTGACACAATGAACAATGAAAGTCTAGTAGCAGTGGTAACGGTAGTAAATATCTAGTAGTGTAGTAGTAGTAGTAGTAGTAGTAGTAGTAGTAGTAGTAGTAGTAGTAGTAGTAGCAGAAGTAGTGGTAGTGGTAGTGGTAGTGGTAGTGGTAGTAGTAGTAGTAGTGGTAGTAGTAGTAGTAGTAGTAGTAGTAGTAGTAGTAGTAGTAGTTGTAGTAGCAGTAGTAAGTGTTGTTTTTGTTGTTGTTATTGTTACAATAGTTATAGTCTTGATTTTCAGCTGCAATCAATTTGACTGGCTGTTGATCAATCAAATTCGTTGCAAATGACTATTGTACATCTTATTGGCAGGTTAAGAGAATCGCATAATTTTGCCCATAGAATAAGATTTAAAAAAAAAAAAAGAAAAGGAAAAGAAGAAAATGAAATGTTAAAGGAGTAGTAGTGGTGGTAGCAATGTAGTCGACGTAGTACTGGACATGATATTCAGCTGCAACCAATCTGACTGCCGCTTCAATCAAATTTATTGCTTGGGTAAATTACTGAGCCGGCACAATCACCATGAAAAATCTGGTTTTAGTGGTAGCAGCAGCAGCAGCAGCAGCAAGCAGCAGCAGCAGTAGTAGTAGTAATAGTAGTAGTAGTCGTAGTCGTAGTAGTAGCAGTCGAAGTAGTAGTAGTAGTAGTTGTTGCTGTTGTTGTTGTTGTTATTGTTGTTGTTGTTACAATAATTGTAGTCTTGATTTTCAGCTGCAATCAATTTGACTGGCTGTTGATCAGTCAAATTCGTTGCAATGACTATTGTACGCCTCTCAATCTTATTGGCAGGTTAAGAGAATCGCATAATTTTGCCCATAGAATAAGATTAAAAAAAAAAAGAAAAAAAAAAAAAAAAGAAAACGAAATGTTAAGGAGTAGTAGTAGTAGTGGTGGTAGCAATGTAGTCGACGTAGTACTGGACATGATATTCAACTGCAACAATTTGACTGCAGCTTCAATCAAATTTATGCTTGGGTAAATTCAATACAAATACTGAGCCGGCACAATAACCATGAAAAAATCTGGTTTTAGTGGTAGCAGCAGCAGCAGCAGCAGCAGTAGTAGTAGTAGAAGTAGTAGTAGTAGTAGTAGTAGTAGTAGTAGTAGTAGTAGTAGTAGTAGTCGAAGTAGTAGTAGTAGTAGTAGTTGCTGTTGTTGTTGTTGTTGTTACAATAGTTGTAGTCTTGATTTCAGCTGCAATCAATTTGACTGGCTGTTGATCAGTCAAATTCGTTGCAATTGACTATTGTACGCCTCTCAATCTTATTGGCAGGTTAAGAGAATCGCATAATTTTGCCCATAGAATAAGATTTTTAAAAAAAAAAAAAAAAAAAAAGAAAAGAAAACGAAATGTTAAAGGAGTAGTAGTAGTGGTGGTAGCAATGTAGTCGACGTAGTACTGGACATGATATTCAACTGCAACCAATTTGACTGCAGCTTCAATCAAATTTATTGCTTGGGTAATTCAATACAAATACTGAGCCGGCACAATAACCATGAAAAAATCTGGTTTTAGTGCAGCAGCAGCAGCAGCAGCAGCAGCAGCAGTAGTAGTAGTAGTAGTAGTAGTAGTAGTAGTCGAAGTAGTAGTAGTAGTAGTTGTTGTTGTGTTGTTGTTGTTGTTACAATAGTTGTAGTCTTGATTTTCAGCTGCAATCAATTTGACTGGCTGTTGATCAGTCAAATTCGTTGCAAATGACTATTGTACGCCTCTCAATCTCATTGCAGGTTAAGAGAATCGCATAATTTTGCCCATAGAATAAGATTTTAAAAAAAAAAAAAAAAAAAAGAAAACGAAATGTTAAAGGCGTAGTAGTAGTAGTGGTAGCAATGTAGTCGACGTAGTACTGGACATGATATTCAGCTGCAACCAATTTGACTGCAGCTTCAATCAAATTTATTGCTTGGGTAAATTCAATACAAATACTGAGCCGGCACAGTAACCATGAAAAAAATCTGGTTTTAGCGGTAGCAGCAGTAGTAGTAGTAGAAGCAGTAGTAGTAGTAGTAGTAGTAGTAGTAGTAGTAGTAGCAGTCGAAGTAGTAGTAGTAGTTGTTGTTTTTTTGTTGTTGTTGTTCTTGTTCTTGTAATAGTAGTTATGATTTTCAGCTGCAGCCAATTTGATTGGCTGTTCATCAGTCAAATTCGTTGCAATTACTTATCGTACGCCTGTCAATCTCATTCCCAGTTTAGAAAATCACACAATGGAGCCCTAGAATGAGAATGATGAAAGAAAACCAAATGTAAAAGTAGAAGTAGTGGTAGCGTTATAGTCGACATACTAGTGGTCATGATATTTAGCTGCAACGAATTACAGTCAACGAATTTGACTGCACCTTCAGTCAAATTCATTGCTTGTGCAAATTCAATGCAAATACTGAGCCGGCACAATAACCAACAAAATATCTAGTAGTAGTAGTAGTAGTAGTAGTAGTAGTAGTAGTAGTAGTAGTAGTAGGTTGTTGTGTAGTTGACGTAGTAGTGTTCATGATATTCAGCTGCAGCTTCAGTCAAATTCATTGCTTCGGCAGATTCAATGGAAATACTGAGCCGGCACAATGACCAAAAAAAATCTAATAATAGTAGTAGTAGTAGTAGTAGTAGTAGTAGTAGTAGTAGTAGTAGTAGTAGTAGTAGTAGTTGTTGTTGTTGTTCTTGTTCTTGTTCTTGTTCTTGTAATATTTATTATTTTCAGCTGTAACCTATTTGACTGGCTCTTGGTCAGTCAAATGTGTTGCAAATGGCTATCGTACGACTGTCAATCTTATTTCCAGGTTTATAAAACTGCATACTTGAGCCGGACAATAGGAAAAAAGAAAAAACAACGAAACGTTATTGTAGTAGTAGTGTTGTTGTATCTTTGTAGTCGACGTGGTCTTGAAAATCACACCTTGGAGCCCTAGAATGGTAAGAAAAAGGAAAACAAAATGTTAAAGTAGTAGTATGGTGGTAGCCCTGCATTCGACGTTATAGTGGTCATGATATTTAGCTGCAACCAATTTGACTGCAGCTTCAGTCAAATTCATTGCTTGGACAAATTCAGTGCAAATACTCAGCCTGCAGCCAATTTGACTGCAGCTTCAAATTCATCGCTTGGGCAAATTCAATGCAAATACTGAGCCTGCAAAATGTCCAACAGAAATCTAGTAGTAGTAGTAGTAGTAGTAGTAGTAGTAGTAGAGGTAGTAGTAGTAGTTGTCGTTGTTGTTGTTGTTGTTGTTGTTGTTGTTATTGTTGTTGTAATAGTAATAGTCATGATTTTCAGCTGCAGCCAATTTGATTGGCTGTTCATCAGTCAAATTTGTTGCAAATACTTATCGTACGCCTGTCAATCTCATTCCCAGTTTAGAAAATCACACAATGGAGCCCTAGAATGAGAATGAGAAAAGAAAACCAAATGTAAAAGTAGAAGTAGTGGTAGCGTTATAGTCGACATACTAGTGTCATGATATTTAGCTGCAACGAATTACAGTCAAACGAATTTGACTGCACCTTCAGTCAAATTCATTGCTTGTGCAAATTCAATGCAAATACTGAGCCGGCACAATGACCAGCAGCAAAATAGTAGTAGTAGTAGTAGTAGTAGTAGTAGTAGTAGTAGTAGTAGTAGTAGTAGTATTTTCAGCTGCAACCAATTTGGCTGGCTGTTGATCTGTCAAATTCGATGCAAATGACTATCGTACACCTGTGAACTCCATTCCCAAGTTTAGAAAATCACACAATGGAGACCTACAATGAGAAAAAAAAGTCGACGATATTCAGCTGCAACCAATTTGACTGCAGCTTCAGTCAAATTCAATGCAAATACTGAGCCGGCACAATGACCAACAAAGATCTAGTAGTAGAAGTAGTAGTAGTAGTAATAGTAGTAGTAGTAGCAGTTGTGTCGTTTTTTCTTGTGTTGTTGTTGTTGTTGTTATTGTTGTTGTTGCTGTTGTTGTTGTTCTTCTTCTTCAGTCAAATTCATCACTTCGGCAAATTCTATGCTAATACTGAGCCGGCACAAATAACTAACGAAAATGTAGTAGTAGTAGTAGTAGTAGTAGTAGTAGTAGTAGTAGCAGTGGCAGTAGTAGTTCTTGTTGTAATAGTCATGATTTTCAGCTGCAACCAATTTTACTGGCTGTTGGGTCAGTCAATTCGTTGCAAATGACTATCGTACTTCTGTCAGTATTATTTCCAGGTTTAGAAATCGCATAATGGAGGAGCCCTGGAATAAGATTAAAAAAAAAAAAGAAAGAAAGAAAAGAAAGAAAGAAAACAAAATGTTAAAGTAGTTGTAGTTTATATTCAGCTGCAACCAATTTGACTGCCGTTTCAAATTCATTGCTTGGGCAAATTCAATGCAAATACTGACCTGCAAAATGTCCAACAGAAATCTAGTAGTAGTAGTAGTAGTAGTAGTAGTAGTAGTAGTAGTAGTAGTAGTAGACGACATGATTTTCAGCTGCAACTAATTTGACTGTCTGTTGATCTGTCAAATTCGTTGCAAATGACTATCATACGCCTGTCAGTTCCATTCCCAAGTTTAGAAAATCACACAATGGAGACCTACAATGAGAAAAAAAAGGAAACGAAATGTTTAGTGGTAGTGGAAATGTTAAGTAGTAGTGGTAGCGTTATAGTCGACGTAGTGGTCATGATATTCAGCTGCAACCTGCAGCTTCAGTCAAATCATTGCTTTGGGGAAATTCAATGCAAATACTGAGCCGGCACAGTGACCAACAAAAATCTAGTAGTAGTAGTAGTAGTAGTAGTAGTAGTAGTAGTAGTAGTAGTAGTAGTAGTAGTAGTAGTAGTAGTAGTAGTAGTAGTAGTAAGTAGTAGTAAGTAGTTGTAATAGTAGAAATTATTTTCAGCTGTTTGACTGGCTGTTGATCAGTCAAATTCGTTGTAAATGACTATCGTACACCTGTCAATCTCATTCCCAGGTGTGTAGAAAATCGCACATTTGAGCTATAGGATGAGAAAAAAAAAAAAAAAAAAAAAAACGAAATGTTAAAGTAGTAGTAGTGGTCATGATATTAGCTGCAACCAATCTGACTGCAGCTTCAGTCAAATTCATTGCTTGGGCAAATTCAATGCAAATACTCAGTATACGATGACTAACAAAAATCTAGTAGTAGTAGTAGTAGTTGCTGTTGTTGTTGTTGTTTTTGTCGTTGTCGTTGTTGTGTGTGGTTCAGCTGCAGCCTACTTTCTGTATCTTCAGTCAAATTAATTGCTTGGGGCAAATTCAATGCAAATACTGAGCCGGCACAATGACTAACGAAAATGTAGTAGTAGTAGTAGTAGTAGTAGTAGTAGTAGTAGTAGTAGTAGTAGTAGTAGTAGTAGAAGTTGTAATAGTACAAATGATTTTGAGCTGCAAGCAGTTTGACTGGCTGTTGATCAGTCAAATTCGTTGTAAATGACTATCGTACACCTGTCAATCTCATTCCCAGGTGTAGAAAATCGCACATTTCAGCCATATAGGATGAGAGGAAAGAAAGAAAAAAAAAAAAAAAAAAAAAAAACGAAATGTTGAAATAGTAGTAGTAGTGGTCTTGATAATCAGCTGCAACCAATCTGACTGCAGCTTCAGTCACATTCATTGCTTGGGCAAATTCTATTCAGATACAGAGCCGGCACAATGACCAACAAAACTCTAGTAGTAGTAGTAGTAGTAGTAGTAGTAGTAGTAGTAGTAGTAGTAGTAGTAGTAGTAGTTGTTGTTGTTGTTGTAATAGTAGGAGTCATGATTTTTAGCTGCAACCAGTTTGACTGGCTGTTGATCAGTCAAATTCGTTGTAAATGACTATCGTACGCCTGTCAATCTCATTCCCAGGTTCAGAAAATTGTACATTTGAGCCCTAGGATAAGAAGGGGAAAAAAAGGAAATGTTAAAGTAGTAGTAGTAGTGGTAGCGTTGTATTCGTTGTATTCGACGTAGAAGTGGTCATGATATTCAGCTGCAACGAATTTGACTGCAGCTTCAGTCAAATTCATTGCCTGGGCGAATTCAATGCAAATACTGAGCTGGCACAATGACCAACAAAAAAATGTAGTAGTAGTAGTAGTAGTAGTAGTAGTAGTAGTAGTGTTGTTGTTGTTGTTGTTGTGTTGTTGTTGTTGTTGTTGTTGTTGTTGTTGTGTTGTTGTGTTGTTGTTGTAATAGTAGTAATGATTTTCAGCTGCAACCAATTTGACTGGCTGTTGATCAGTCAAATTCGTTGTAAATGACTATCATACGCCTGTCAATCTCATTCCCAGGTTTAGAAAATCGCACATTTGAGCCCTAGGATGAGAAAAACAAAACAAAACAAAAACAACAAAAAAACGAAATGTTATAGTAGTAGTAGTAGTAGTAGTAGTAGTAGTGGTATCGTTGTAGTCGACTGAAGCTTCAGTCAAATTTAATGCTTGGTCAATTCAATGCAAATACTGAGCCGGCACAATGACCAACAAAAATCTAGTTCTAGTCTTAACTGAAACTGTGAAGTTTCGCCGTGACTATTAGCTACTCTACGTTATGACGTCATTTTTTTTTTGCTAAGTTGGTAAACCAGCAACGGATTTGACCGACCAACGATTTGACCGCGACAAACCATAATTCTCATTTCGATTCATCATGATGTGGAAAGATTGATTATATATATATATATATATATATATATATATATATATATATATATATATATATATATATATATATATAGAATGCACCAACATGATACGTACATCGATTCACATTAATTTACCGTAGGCCTGTCGTGTTATTCATTTTTGTTATCTGAGTTTGCATTGATTATTACTACCTTGTACAGTTGTGTTAAATTGACTTGCTTTTTTTTCCAAAAGATTTTTTCAGAATTATCCTCTCTCTCTCACACACACATATGCACACACACATACACACTAACATACATAGAGTCCTACATACATACAGAGAGAGAGAGAGAGAGAGAGAGAGAGAGAGAGAGAGAGAGAGAGAGAGAGAGAGAGCAACAGTGCAAATTTAATAATTTAGAGAACCTGAACCCCAAGTTTGACTTGTTTTTGTATTATGAAATTGAAAGATTGTTAAGAGAGACTCATTTTTATGAAGTTCTGTAAAACTATTGAAAATTCAAACAGCCATTTGCTCTTCATACGTATACTGTTACAAGACATTTTTCTCCCCAAAAATTCCATAGGTATAAGAAGTGCAAATGTCACATAAGCATACAAGGATTTTGTTTTTAGTTAGTTGTTTACACTGGTGGGTCCTCATTTAGACTTGTTGAGAATCTCTGTTAAGTGTGATGTACTGGATTCTCTTGACTCTGTCGAGCATCCTGAGCTTCGGTAAGCTCAGGCACAGTGCAAATTGTGGTGTTAACTGGTGGCTTCCTGGGCTTTCCTACTACTTACCAGTTTTGAATGTTGACCATGCTCTTTGAATAATAGTTCTAGCACCAATGATTTTACATGCTAGCACTAACAGTTGCTCAGATGGTAGCCATGTGATAAACAACAAGGTTTCAAAACTGAAGTGATTAATCTGTGCTTTCATAGAACAGCAGATCCACAACTTTTTCAGATAGTTGTAATGCTACCACCCCAATTCATGGGCAGGTTAAAAGATCGAATCAATGGGTACGAAGAAAGTTTGAAAGAATAGATATGGTCCGATAGTTGAAAGGGAAGTCACTCTGTTCCATGTTCAGCAATTGATCCTTGTCTGCTATTCCTGTAACTCTGTGGAGAGTCATTTGGGAGAGACATTGAGAGAGAGACATTGAGGAACAATTCACCAAGTTACTCAAGTTCAGTTAGATGTGTGCCAAGGTCTGTGCTGAGGAGAGAAAGAGCCGAATCAGTTGACACAAGAAAAAATGTGATAATAAATGCAGCATTCTAACACTCAAAAGTTTTGTATTAGTGTAAGTTCAGATGAGAAAAAGATGACTGTTTCGATACTGCAAGCAGTGGCCATTAGTATCCTCATGTTGAGGTAGGGTTGATCTTTGGAGTTTTGGGGCCTTTTTTGGCAAAAGGATTCCCTATCTTCTTGATACACACTTAAGATGGAGCACATACAGCACGTCATTCTGACAGTCAGATCATAGCCTGGCTCTCGTCATTGACGTGTAGGAGGAGTTATTTGGAAAGCTGTGCAGTCCAAACCTGTTGTGTTTCAAACTTACACTTTTTCGCAGCAGAAACATCAGATTCCAAGTGCTGCTTCATGTTTCCTTCGATTTGGAGTGAAGAAGCTGAGACTAGGTCAAAAACAAGTTGCTGTTTTTGACAAAGCACAAAACGTGATTCATAAAAGCCATCTCATTAGACATGAGCTATTTGACAATGCATCAATGGCTCAATCAAGCACATCAGTATAAATGTTCTTTGGCTTCTCAAAACAGGCTGCAGATCTATAGCGTGTCATGAAGTGTAAGGCATGATGACAGGCAAAGTCTTTGAGGTAGAAGAAAACCAAAGTGACTTTCAACCTTCTTATATTTTTTTTTTTTTTTTTTTTTTTACATAAAAGCAAAAGAAACAAACTGCAGCGTTACCGAAACACAACGAAAAAAGCAGAAAAGAGCACACAAAACAAAGTGTGAAGTAATGCACTTTAATGAACGACACAAAACAAGACAGAAATTTTCGGCAATAGCCTTCCTCAGCGACAAAACAATGAAAAAACAATGCAGACATTTAACATGCACAATACTCCCCTTGTGAAGCCAAAGTGGCATTCATGTATGCATTGATGATGATGAAAGGTGAACACATGACAAATGGCTTGTGATAAAAGTGAATGTCATAGAGTTCAAACAATTTCTGAGGCTGTTTTTAATTCATAAATCATGAAATACCCACATCTGTTTGCAAATCTGGAGCCCTGAACTTGATGCAATTTGACAAATGTTTGCTGAAAAATGTAAGAATGCCACTGAGATTCACTAGACTGTAGACAAACAAACACTCTTACAGCGAAATACTTTCAGTTTCAGTGCATCAAAGAGATCTATTGGATGCATTATCAGAAAGCCTATTTCTGAATTGAAAGATGAGCTTAGGACCAGGACTATGGGCCTGGTGAAGAATTAACAGATCCTGACACTGCCTTTACCAGAACTGTTTGTTGTGGGCGTGCCTGTCCCAGGTGAAGTGTGGACAACATGCCCCTCTAGGAAGTGCAAAGATCCCACACCGTTTATATTTCAGGCCTTTCACCAGAAGGGCTTTTTGTCTTCCTCTATTGTTTATGGTCCAGTCAACCATACCGTGCTGAATTGAATTAAATTCTCCCCATTAGTGGTTTTCTACCCTTTAGTTCTGGTCTATGCACTAGGTTTTTAGTTGAGACAATTAAATCATGGGCCTTTGTGCAGCATACACTTAGTACGGGTTATAGAAGCTATTAACAACTAGTGTTGTCTGTGGGAAATTCTGTTTCAGAAAATGCCATTTTGAATTTGATAAATACATGAAAATACAGGTACATAAGAAATGCATGTGAGGCACTACTTGTTACTGATGACTGTTTGTGAGAAAATGTCTGTTTACAACTGATGTAAACAATTTGCTGAAAGTGTTTCAGAAAACGTTGATCTAGTATCTATGGCCTTTATCGTTAGGAAATATCTTTTTGCAGAGAATGGTTAAAGAGGTATCATAAATACACGTGTCCATGCATGTGTGTGTGTGTGTGTGTGTGTGTGTGTGTGTGGTGTGTGTTTCTGCCAATTTTAGTGATGCCACTTGCAATTTCTGATGGAAAGCCAATACTTTATTATGAACATATCCAGGTACAGCCACAGAAACAGGGTATTTTCAAGGAGCGTTAGAAAAAAGACTTTATCAGGACCGGAAGTGCCCATTTAGGTTACAAACTGAAAGAAATCTAATGGTGCAAATATTTTTCTGGTAGTCCTCTCCTTTCACCCTCCCTCCCTCTCCAGACTGATTCTCTCCTTCTGTCTGTCTGTCTGTCTCTCTCTCTCTCTCTCTCTCTGTCTGTCTCTCTGTTTTCAAACCTTTGCTTTCAAGAAGATGTTAAAAGTAATGAGATTTCTTTAATATTTTGCTTTTAAGACAATGTTAAAAATTCTACAGGGTTGATTTGTGTTTTTATGAACTTCAAAATCAAATTAAGTGAAATCTGCCTAGGTGTGAAATTTAGAGACAAGTCTTATTTGTTCCTTTTCTTCATTAGTATCATGAACTTCAACACTGCCAATCTGTCTCATATGAAAGTGGCATCTGTGCTGAATCAATAGGCTCCATCATCCATGAATGTCGTTTCTTTGCTGGTGCTGCAGACAACTGAAGTAGAGCAGATCACACGGAACTTGCTACATCACTTGCATTTTATGTGAATTGCAAAGCATATTCTTCTTCAGAAGATTTCACGTGCCATTTTGGCCACAAGAAATGAGGTTTCAGTGGTATGGTAACAAATTTGGTGTGGTATTTGGTGACAGACGAGTGCTTTTGATCCTCCCTTTAATTTATTTACCCACGTCAGTAAAGAATCAAAACAGACAAACAGTTCATTGTTCCATGTGTGCAGATTACAGTGCCGATCACGAAACCTGAAGCAACAGAAAGCACAGAATTATGGCTGGTATGCCAGAAACCCGAAAGAAGACACCTGCATTGGCAGAACTACGCACCGAGTCCATGGAGTCGCAGTGCCCTCCCCCTCGCGTGCGACGTCTGGAGAGCATCATCAGCAGTGGGGAGAACTGCCATGACTTTCACCTGGACATTCAGCAGCTGCTGGGCAGGCTGGGGAGGTGGAATTCAACAACGAAACCATCTTGGCGTCAGCTTTTTTTGACCTGCAAACACTCTGGAAGATTTCTCGCCATGGCGCTCTGGGCAACCTGCGAGCGGTTCTGGCCGATCTGATAACGGAGGATGACAATGTGCGCATTTTCCAAAACACTGTCAACTATATTGCTGAAGAGGAGGGTTGTTTTGAAGGAAAAGAAGAGATGTGGCGATGCATCAAGCATGTGCTGTGTGTCATGTGGAACTGCACAGATGTCTCCACCAAACTGTGTCGGAAAATGTCAGAAACAGGAATTCTCTCCAGCAGCATCCAACTTCTGATGGACATGACCACGTCAGTCAGGAGACTTTGTATCTGATGACAGAAAACATTTCCAGGTCAAAGCTTTCCTAGGCCTTCTCCACAACTGTATACGAAACTGCTCCGAGTGTAAAGAGATTCTGCTCCAAGGCAGCTGTACAGCCTTGCTCCCCACACTGTTCACAGTCCCCAGCCCGATGGTCAAGGCCAAGGCACTCATGGTCACCTCCTATCTCGTCAATGAACAGGAGAACAGCATCCTCCACTCCTCTGAAGACACCATCACCTTCATCGTGCAGGCGTTGGCTGACAGCTCCAAGTCCAGGAACCACATCTCCTCCAAGTTCGGCATGAGTTGTCTGGAGATCATGAAAGGCTTGAACAACATTGCCATGAATGACAACAACAAGGTAAAGATCGTCAGTGCCGGGGGCCTGAAGCTGTACGCCATGTTGGTAGCTTCAGAAGATGAAGACGAGAGAGAGATGGCAGCACTGGGCATCTGACCTTGTCCTTTGCTGTGGAAAATAGAGTCGCTCTCAGTGTATAATTTAATTCAAGATAGCAGCTA
>JADBJO010003547.1:7500-10000 GCA_016801955.1 Conus betulinus
CAGCCGCTGTCTCACGGCACCATAATGTTGTACCGAAGCTGTCCGCTCACCTCTTGTCTTTTGCCTTGATGATGTCACAGCCACAGAGAGATGAAGGGACAGATGGACATGTCATGACTCATGCGTCTTTGTTTTGGGTCTTACAATGTCCATCGTTTTTGTTGTTGTTCTTGTTGTTCTTCTTTTTCTTGTTCTTGTTCCTATTCATGTTATTGTTCACCCATGAAAATGCTGGTTACGGTCAGGGTGTCGGTAGGGAGGGGGGTGAGGAGGGGTGGGTGGGGGTGAGAGATTGTTCTGTGCATTTTACGTTTGTCGTATGTTTTCTTCGACGTTTAAAGAACTTATTTTTATTTTTCCTTCGCTATTCCATCTATGCCACCTCAGTGGCATTACACCCACGCCGCTCATTCCAACCCCTCCTTCACAGCTACAGCCCGCAGGCAACCGACCAGAGGCGACCCTGCACTGCTGCCGACTCATTTCGGTAGAGTCTAGTGTGACCTCTTCTGATCCAGCATACAGCAGGACACACCTACTGAGTACCCGACTGACAATAATGCGGAGCCGGCGTGAACGAGCTCTCACTCCGGAGGGCGCCAATATGTCCGTCAATTGACAGTCCCCTTGAATCTGCCGATACTGATGACTCGAGCAACATCAAACCCAGGCCAGAGATGTGGAGAAGTTATCGAAACTGAAAGTCACCGTGAGAGCAGAGGAAGGAGGGCCACAGAATAAGAGATTAAAAAAAAAATGTTTATCGATGAGGATGAAGATGATGAAGATGATGCAAAGAATTTCCAGAAAATGCGAGCGGAAAATCAGGGATGTATATCACAAATTTTAAATAATTCACTAGCAGCATATGGAAACATTGTAATGCATCTTTAACACAGACCGTTCATTTCGTCAGCTCCTAGGCCTTTCGTGCGCTGGAACGGACTCATCAGAGAGGCACGGCTGATTATGTCCGTGCTCCTTTAGCATGAAACGGAGAAATACCACAGTCTGTTATTCTGTGGTGCTGTCTCCACCATAGGATTCAAAAATAGAGTCCAACAACATCCCAAAACAGCCAGCGAAGGGTAGTAAAAAAAAAAAAAAAAAATGCGGTAAGGAAAATAGGTTGCTAAAAAAAAAAAAACTGTGAACATTATGTACATAGTATAAAATGTAGGGGATAGTCTTTGAGCCTATGCTTGAGAAGAAGGTCAAAAGGTGTCCAATAGTCCGAGTGGTCAGCTCTGCTGTTTGATAACACAAGCATTGTCAGCGGCTAAGAATTGTGCGGAACAACCGTTTACTTGGATCTTCTAAGAGATGCAATCTCCCACTGATTGACCAAACAGTATTATGTTAACAATGTGAGAACGGATTTATGGTTGTTTTTGTGGTTATTGTTGTTTTCTAAGGTGCGCCCTGCTTTTCTATGATCATAGGTTGCATCGCTGTTATGGTTTTCAGGAACTACACGAGGATTTGCACGTACACGTTGCGTATCACGTGACAGGCTTGTGATTACGTGACATACTTGTAACTCCAATATTTTGTCACTTTTACACAATCTTGACATGAAAGGGAGGCCATAGTGTTCTTTCGCTTACTGTGTCAAATCACACGCACTTTTTTCTTTTTTTTTTTTTCTTTTGACTTTTTTTTTTTCGTTGATTTTATAGTTTACAAAAAGGTGTCTGAAGTAGCAGTTTACGTCACTTAAGCCTCGTCACCTGTACATTAAACGTCATGCCCTGAATGCCGCCTTAGTATCGTGGCTAACAGTGGGTAGACGTCTGTTTTGATCATATGAGCAGGACATTAAATGTGTGTCCTTCATTTAACGTCTATCCACTATTCGTGGTATGAGACATACATTAAATTCCAAGCCTTGTATGTATCCTCGTGACAAAGCCAACAAGTAAGCTGAGGTCTGTTTAGATCATAAAACCAGGGCATTAAATGCCATGCCTGGTGTACATGCATGTATTCTTTGTGTCATGGTCAACAATAGGCAGATGTGTAATCTGATGATATAATCAGGACAGGAAACTCCATACCTTGTTTATATCCTTGGTACCGCAGCCAACAGTATGCAGACGTGTACTTTGATCATGTGACCGGAAGGTGAAAATGATCACGTGACTGGAAGGTGAAATGTTCTGCCTTGCATATATTCTCGGTGTCACAGCCAAACAACAGACAGACTGGCGTTTTGGTCGTATGACCAGGGCGTTAAATGCTGTAGCCTGCCTCGTCCCTATCCTTGATATGACAGCCAGCATTAAGGCTGACGTGTTGTTTGGTCATACGACCAGGGCATGACATGTCAGGCCTTAGACCTGCCCTTGGTATCACTAGCAACATACGCAGCTGTGTATTCTGATCAGGTGCATCTCGCCACTTGGCACGATTTGCTGGCAGCAGTAGTAGTAATAATAGTTGTAGCTGTTGACGCGTAGCAGCAGCATCAGCAGCAGCCGCAGCAGCAGCTGTAGTAGTA